>JBCJKH010060222.1:10363-33599 GCA_039877255.1 Loriculus beryllinus | reverse complement strand
CCCTTGTCCTGTCACTGCAGTCCCTAATGAAGAGTCCCTCCCCAGCATCCCTATAGGCCCCCTTCAGATACTGGAAGTCTGCTATGTGGTCTCCACGCAGCCTTCTCCTCCAGGCTGAACAGTCCCAACTTTCTCAGCCTGTCTTCGTATCTGTATTTAGTTTTAATATAATTGACTTCTCATATATTTAGAAGAACAGGGGTAAGGAAATACCTCTCATGTAATCAGTTAGGTTTCCTATAATTATTCCTGTCAATAAAATGAGGTAACTTTAATGCTTTGGTGGCAAAATAAAGTACTGTTTCACACATTAAAAATGATCTGTCTACCAAGTGTTAATTTTCATGCATATCTTTTTGTTGGAAATGATGTATTTTTGGTAAAGGTTAACTCTCCCTACTACAATTACATTAAACCCTGTGCTGGTGGTTACCCAGCGTGGAGCCACCTCACAGACCATCCAAGAGCTGGCTCTAGTGTCTGCCAGGGGAAATGTACGCAGTGCTGCAGAAGGTTAAGAGGTGAAAGATATGGTAATTCCCCAGTCTGAAAGGGGAATTGTTCTGTGAGACAGTCTCCAGCCAGCCCTACCTGTGAGCCTGCAGTTCTGGAGGGGATGTTTTTCGGGTCCTTTCTTGTTTGTTGTGCTTTTAAGCAGGACTGACTCCTTAGTGCATTCCACGCTGCTATGCCTGCATTTTTAGATTTTGCTCTTTTTAAATAACAAGGGGAAAACAATGAGAATAGTGGCTTCCAATTTTTGTGAAGTGCTTTTGGAGGTGCTAAGTGTAGTGAAGACTTTGAGGTCAGGTCACATACGGTATGGAAGTGGAAGACATTGTCAGGGTCGTGCTGGGTGGCTGAAGACGGTTATTTTTTTATGTCTGGATGATCATGTGCCTCCACCTGACACAAACATGATATAGTGAGATGGCATCTTCCAGCTGAAAAATTGGCATGACTTAGGCTTTATTTCAGATACATGGGTGCTGCAAAATTCTGTTATCCCTCTCACTTTGAGACTGCAATATCTCACTGACACAGGCACTAAACAAAATGTGAGTTACTGGCTGACAGAAGAGTGATTTGGTATCTGTCTTGTGGCATGCAGCAGTGCCTCGTTCCCTTTGAGATTTTTTTCTTCTCTTATAAGCTAAACAAGGTCACACCAAGTCATTTCTTGGATGGACTAATGCTGCCGTCACAAATGTGGAGGTACTATAGGAATCAGTGCTGGTGTCACTGAGCTCCAACACCGGTTCAATGGGGCATGCAGAGTTGTTTAAAGTATTTTTTCTTTCTTCCTTTTTGTATTGTTTTGAACTCCTGATCACACAGGATAGGCACTTTTTCACTTCTTGTTTTTATACAAGTGGTAGTCTTGATAAGTGGGAATGTAGGGAATCACATCAGTTTTGTCTGCTGGAACTCTTGTTGCATCATGAATGAGTTAAACGAGCTGCATGTTTTCTGCCATTTGCGTCCTAACTTTTAGGTAGCATTTTGGTGAAGGATATAATAGCTGTGCCATGCCACCCCACAGATGGATGAGATGGTCTTTTCAGCTCACAGCTAGTGTTAGTAAACCACATTAGAGAGTCTCATGACTTCTTGGACAGTCATCATGCAGCTTGTGGCTCTTTTTGTGATGCTAAGTATTCTCAACAGCATCCCATCAATCAGTGGGAACATAAGATTTATCTTTTCCTCTGTGATGAAGACTGTAGAGGGATTGGTTTGTCTTGTCTAGAAGATTTTCAACAAACAAAATAGATTTGGAACAATGTACACCTTGCAACAAGTAGCATATTGAAATGCTCATGAGAACTTACACGTCTCATAAACATTGAATAATGAGATACAGGGATATAGGATACATTACCTGGATACAGGTAATTGCTGTTCTGCTGATCTCTGTACTCTGGTTACATAGCGAGATGGAAGAAGAATTTAGAAATCATGTAGCACTACAAACGCTTACGGATCTGCTACAAAAGAGAAATTGAAGTGGGGAGGGTGGGGGGAGGAGCGGAGGAGGGCAGCAAAATATTATCATTACAATCTGATTTTCTCTGCTTCAGATTATTCACAGATTCTTTGTCGTTCCTTTTTTTAACCTTTTTTCTTTGTATTGAATCTGACAAGAAATTGCCTGAAAAGTAGAAACATATCATATAGTATATATGTTCTAATTGAGATGGTGGAAAAGAGACCAAATTGGGATTGGGGGGGCCTGTGAACTCAAAAGCTTCTGTCTTTTCCATCTGCTTTAGTGGTGTAATGACAAATACCACCTCCCCCTCCTAGCCTTGCCTCAGAGACCATCCTCAGGTCCCACAGTGCTCACCTGCAATGGCAAACAGCAAAAGGGTTCCGCTGGCACAAGTGCATCGCCAGCAGAGCCAGCAGCTTTATCTGAAACAGAAACAAACCGCGAATGACTGCAGTCTGTCTCCCCAGGTCTCCAAAAACAGCCCAGGCTTTTGCTCTGAGCCCTTCAGTGCTTACCAGGAATGACAAATCCTCTGCTAATTCTCACTGACGTTGTGATTACAGGACATAAACGCTTCAATGACAAACAGCACAGTGACAAGCAAACCGCCTGTAACGCTGCGGCTCGTCGTCCCGGCAAGTCAGTGTGGATCCCTTATAGGAAAAGGAGGCTCCAAAATCAAAGAAATCAGGGAGGTAAGTCTTGAGATGTCTGCTGTGGGCACTGGCTAGCATGACGTCTTGCCAGCCTAGTGCAGCATTCACTGCACTTTGCTCATCACACTGACATAAGCATGTTCTGAGTGAAAAGCCTAGAAAAGCCTTGCTCTGGGGGAAGCACAGCTGTACACTTGTACTTTCCTTGAGGGTAAGACTGTGTGTGAAATAAACAACAGCTTTACAATGTATTAGCCTTTGATGCAAAGCATATAGCAAAGCAACAGGTTAGTGACAGGAATGCTTGTCAAGGTTTTCTTCAGGCACAGCCCCTTCCCCACCAGTACTCAGGGGATTCCAAGCCAGAGTGTTGCAGCCATTTCCAAATCAGTTACCACCCTTGCAGCCAGAGAAAGGCCCAAGTAGCATTTTACTTTCATGCTGCTTTCTTGTTTCTCCCTAACTCCCTAAATTTCTCCCTCACTGTGCCACAGGTGACCTGATTTCATATATTTCAAACATATACTGATTGGCTCTAATCCTGACTTTTATCTAAAGGTATCATTCAATGTGCTGCACTAGCAGCCACTTTTTCCTCTAACCAAGAAGGCAAAAATTACCATACAGTGCCAGGTTTAATTCTTCCATCCATGACTGTAACAACATAGCACATGCCAAGCCAAAGATCCAGGGTTTGCAATTAGTCAAACAGGGAGGTTGGGTACATGCTGAGTTATGTAGAGAAATCTGAATAGGACATTTCAGAATGGATTTTTATTCTGGAGAAAGTGATAGTATTCTTTTTAAATATATTTTCATGCCAACATGGGATGAGGTGTTGAATAACAAAAATAACACGCTGATCAGTTTATTTGACTATGTCAAAACAAAAGCTCTTGACAGGCTCTACCAAACTGAAACTTCCTTTCTTTATCTTAAATGTAGCTTCAAGCAGTAGGTTTTATTGAGATTTTACATTTCATTTTGTCCTGGGTTCAGCAGTAGCAGTCATTTTTTCTCCTTCTTAGTAGCTGGTGCAGTGCTGTGGATTTGACTTTCAGCATGGGAACAGCGCTGATAACACCAATGTTTTCAGTTGTTGCTCAGTAATGTTTACTCTGACCAAGGACTTTGTGAGTCTCGTGCTCTGCCAGGGAGGAAGGGAAGCCAGGAGGAAGCAGAGACAGGACAGCTGACCCAAACTAGCCAAACGGGTGTTCCATACCACAGCACGTCATGCCCAGGGTGTAGAACTGAGGGCAGTTACCCTGGAAGGGTGAGATCACTGTTTGGGTAGGGCTGGGTATTGGTCATCGGGTGGTGAACGGTTGTATTCTCTTCCCTTGTTATTTCCCTTATCATTATTATTATTGGTGGTGGCAGCAGTGGTTTTGTGTTATACCTTAGTTACTGGGCTGTTCTTATCTCAGCCCGTGGGAGTTACATTCTTTTGATTCTCTTCCCCATGCCTCCGGGAGTGGGGACGGGGGAAGAAGGGAGGAAGTGAGTGAGCAGCTGCGTGGTTCTGAGTTACTGGCTGGGCTTAAACCACAACATAAAAAAAACATGCAAACAAGTTACCAGATGATTTTCTATCAAAGAAAATTCAATCAGGTGTCAAGAAGGAGTGAAAAATGCTTTGATCAAAATTATATGAGTGGCATTTGCTATGAAATACTAGTTTGTGGCAGCCTTGGAACGAAAGGTGATTATAGAGGATGTTTAGGGGTCTCATCTTCGTTGACTTTCAAGTTCATCCAAATCATTTCATTTGGATTCAAATTTGATTTCCCTGGGAGTTTTTTTTTTTTTTAGCAAGATTCCCTCTGAAGACTTATCTTCACCTTTCAGTATCTGGCCACTACTGAAAGGGCCGTTTCTCTCCTTGCCTGCAGGGAGGTAAAAGAAATGTGTAGTGCTTCCATTAGCTGACAGAGCTGCCAAAAGCTGTTCCACAGTTTTTGTTGCCAAGTAAACAACATGTTGTTCCTCCATGTGCGTCTGACTTTGTAGGATGTGTTTATGAAAACGTGTACAGGTTGTCTGCTATAAGCTTGCAGAAAAACAACAAATTGCCCTGCTGTTTGAAGGGGTCTCTGTGCTTAGTGAGACCTGCAAGTAAAAGGCAGTTACAAGTCAGATAGCTTTTTTCTTGAAATGCCCTTACTTTATTTTTCATCAAAGAGTCCAGGAGCTGTGCTTCTTAGTAGTTGTCATGGTTTAACCCCAGCTGGGAAGTCAGCACCACACACTTGCTTACTCCCCACCTTCCCAGTGGGATGGGGAGGAGAACTGGAATAAAGGTAAAACCTGTGGGTTGAGATACGAACAGTTTGATAATTAAAATAAGGTATAATACAATACTACTACTAATAATAGCAATTAAAAGGGAAAGAGAGAGAGGGAAACTAAAACAACAATAAAAAACAGTGATGCACAATGCAATATGCTTACCACCCACCAACTGATACCCAGCCCGGCCCCAAGCAGTAAAACTGCCCCTTCCAGCTAACACCACCACCCCCCACCCACCCCCCCCCCCAGTTTATATACTGGGTGTGATGTTTTGTGGCATGGAATATCTCTTTGGTTAGTTTGGGCCAGCTGTCCTGGTTATGCTTCCTTAACTCTTTCCCAGCCAAAACCAGCTTTTGGGATGTGGGGGGAAAGAGTCACTTGATGACACTTGAAGGGAAGAAAACATTATTTTTGTGCAGACATGTTTCCTATGACCCTTTTTTTTTTCCTTTTTTTCTTTAATCCCTAAAAAGCTTTGTCGGAGAACTCAGTATAGAAAGGAGAAGATACTTGTTTGTTGAAGTGCATTTCCTGGGTGGAAGGAAGGGGTTCTCTTTGCCTTTCACACAGGCCATTCCTGGCTCAGATTCTGAATGGTCACAGGACAGCTGGTCTTTGCAGCAGTTCATGTCAGGGTGAGTCAGCAAGCTTACCCAGCAACTGATGCTCCAGCCCTGGCAGGCGACAGGCAAAGACAGACTAAAACCTTGCCACTGGAGAAGGCAGAGCTACTGTCAGAGCACATGGTCAGAGGTGACCTCAGCCATGAGACATGATTCCTCTTGGTCCTCCAGATCTCTTAGGACTCCAGGAGATCTGTCAGGTAGCAGAAATGCAGCTGATTTCTTAGTTGTATTAAAATTGGAGCAGGTGTGAGTATGAGCCATGTGCTGGTCAATGCTTAGCCCTTTGTTTTACAGCTGTTGATACTTTGGATTTTATATATCAGTAGCCTCATCCAGAGTACTGAGTGAGTGCTTTTGGGGACAGTTTCTAAAGGTGAGATTGGTCTGTTGATCTGTGTACATTAAATAAATGACTGAAGTGATTATTCTGATGAGTGTAGTTTCAGAAGCAATTACCTACTAGTCTGCTACAATGTCTGGCTAACAAGGTGTTTTGATAAGGCTAGAGTACCAAGAAGTCACATTGCACATTTTCTTCAGAGTAAGGGTAACAGACAAAATATTACTCGTTTTCTCATTGCTGATATATGACCAAAGTAAAAGAATAAACAAGATTGGCACTGGAAGAAAATGCATAAATGACCGCAGTATTTGGCAGAGTATTTTGTGCTAGATGTACAGATACCCAGAACTGTGCTTTAAACAGCAAATACAAGCAAACGAGAAAAGAAAAAGGAGCATCCAGCTCGAGATGTGGTCTAATTTCATCATCATGCAACACACTGAGCAGCAGCTGCATGAGGGATGGTCTTTTGTGTTCAGTCATGTACCCAGGAGTAACGTGTAGGGTTGCAGAACTATTTTCAAGATAAGCTTACAAAGAAAAGAAAGCATGACTGATTGATCAAATTATGGAGAAATTCCAATGCCCATTATAGAGCAGGGAATTGATATTCTGGCATTAAACAGCACTAGTGAACAGAAGATGCAATCAGTAATTTAATCAGTCTCTGTAAAGAAGAATAATATGTGTTGTATGTAACCAGCAGGAAAACAAATTAACTCCTTGCTGTCTGACACAAAGTCGATGATTACTGAAAATGCAGTTTTTTTAAAAGCCCAAAATAATTGCATTGCAATAACAGTCAGAAATATGTTTTGTTTGGAATACATGAAAGTGCTAACTCAGTATGAAATGTCCAGGCTTTTCTCTGTTGACAGAAAAGGTCTCCCAGGATGCTTGTGCAATAGTGCCACGGATTAGTTTAGCCTCATGTATTTTTTTCTTTCTTTGGTTTTGGGGATTGGTTTCTTTTGGTTAACCAAGATATATTAGTGACAAAATTTTATACAAAGAGAAAACAAAACTGGCTTATTGCTTCCTTGAGTTCATTCATGAGCTAAAAGTTGGTTTTGTGCATATATTTAATCAACCCTATAATTTAGAAATGCTTCTGTACCATCCTGAGATACAGCAGAGGATAAGACAGCCCCATATTTCATCTAGAGACACAAGTCAGCCATCAGGGGATTAGAGAGCCATTTATCTGCAGCTCATTGGATTAGCAGGCCTTCTTTGGTTACCAGCATCTTTTTCCCTTTTTTTTCTTTTTTTTTTTTAATTGTTGAAAAAGTTTTGTTTTCAATTTTTCCCGGTTTTAGTCAGCATTGCAACTGTCTGTCTTTGAGAGGGTTAAAAGACTTGTCATGAAATCCAGGTCACAGTTTGATTCATTACCAGCTACTGGGGACTAATCTTCTTAGGATGGGAGTGTTTGCAAATTGCCTTGAACAGGCAAACTCATGTCCTGCCAGACCCCAATTACCCTGTCTGGGCACGAGTTGACATACATGCGTTATCACATATCCAGCAAAGAAAAGATTAAAAGTTTAGAGGTGCATCCCCTCCATCACATCAGACTTTGGAAGGGTGCCGTAGGCTGCCCGATAGTGACGCTCTCCATGCTTTGTCTCTGCTCCAGTCCACAGGAGCGCAGGTGCAGGTCGCAGGGGACATGTTACCGAACTCAACGGAGCGTGCAGTGACTATCTCAGTCACTCCTGATGCCATTATCCAGTGTGTGAAACAAATATGTGTGGTTATGCTGGAGGTAAGTGAGCACTTGGTGTATAACCTCTCGCGCAGAGATGCTCAAACACATTGTTAATGTTCAATTGCCCTGGGTTCCACAGTGCTGCTGCCTGCCCTTCCCGTACCAGGGATATCAAGAGGACTGTGTTAGACTGTGCCCTTCCTGCTGTTTGAGAGCCTCTCGCAGTAGGGTTTAGCAATCAAAGAGCAGGGCTGTCAAACAATAAACCAATTCCAGCATGGAGCTGCAGCCCGTTCTAAGCGAAAAGCAGAATTATTCTGATGCAGAACAAGGCAGAAAACAACTAGGTCTAGTTTTAAATAGAAATAATTCCGACTAATGTAATTTAGGGGGGTTTTCTTCCTTTGGGTCAGGTCATTGCATAAGGCCAGGAGACTTCATTTTGACTGCAATTTTTAGCAGTTATATTAAATGATACAATATTAATTTATATAAAAATCTGGGCATTTTAATCCTTGCTGAAAATGCCCATAATTTCGTGCAAATATGAAAGTACATTTCTCAACTGATGAAGCTGAATAGAAATTAAAAAAAAAAATCAAAATTAAGTAACTTGACAAAGTAACCATAATTTTTGAGAAGAAACTTGAAACATCCCTGCTTTTATCACACTTTCTGCTGGAAAATTTTCTGTGTTTTTTTGTTTGGGCTGGGTTTTTACCTAAATCTAGCCAAGGGCTGTCTCATGATGATCTCTGATACCCTACTGTTCTATTACTCTTTAAAGAGTGGAGAGACAGTGGTTTGGAACAGCACTACAGCTATTGACTGTTAGAAGTATCCAATGCATCAAAATGACAGACAGCCTTTGCCATCATACAGCCTAATGCAAATAAAAGCACAAAAGCTAATAAATCCTTAGTGTTTTACTGGGGAAAAGTGACTCTTGCTTCAGCTTTTTGCTAAACTACTGTGATGAAAGATATAAAAATGCAAGAGAGCAGAAAGGTAATGTTAAGAAATAATTTTGATTTGTTAGACATGGAGTACATGATGGCAATAGTTATCAGCTTTGTGAATACAGAGTGTAGTCTGCTGTCCAAGTTCCTTGAGTTTCTTGAGAGAAGCCACTTCTCAAAAGCAGAGAGATACAGGCCTGTTTTCCCACAGGTAGAGCCACTTGTTAAATAACCAGTTTTGACATAAGAAGTACCTTATTTTACCATTAGGCAAATCACAGTCAGCACTAAGACAACACTGGCTTAACTACAGTTTGCTGCTTCAGATGTTTAAGAAAATTAATGTGCTCAAATTTGCAGCATGTAGTTAAATTGACAACAAACACTTTCATTGACATGAAATAGCTCATTATATAACGTTAACTAAGTTATGTGATATTGTTACCTTCCTTAGTTGTAGCTAACGCACTGAAATCAGGGCACCATTCTGCTAGGTGTTGCACAGACAGCTTGAAGCCTTTTTTACACACACATCCTCCTGCTTTATTTATGAGGAGGAACTTAGCCTCGGTCAGGGGTTTTCCCTTTGGGTCCTTGTCTTGGGCTACAGGGAAAAACGTTTTCATGATTCCAGAGACCATGGTTAATGCTTCTGCTGAAGCCAGGAAGGTTTCTCTCCAACCTGCCAGTTCAGTCATATCAAAGGCAGGATGAGGCTGGTCATTGAATTGGTAAAACAAGAAACCTTGAAATGTATCAGTGTAGGGAAGATCGATAAGCAGGAGATGTGCTTTCTGTTAACAAAGGAAGAGCACAGGCCAGACTCTTCCAAATCATTGACAAAGTTCAAGATTGTGCCCGTGTTACCCGAAATGCCTTGACATGCTTAATAAAGCATCATAGATTCATCTGATGACGGGAGTAACAAAGCCACAAGTGCCAGCACTGCCTGTTTTGTCTGTGCAGTTGGGACCTCAGCTCTTCCCCTCGAAGACCAGACAAGTGGCTTCTATCTTGCTTTTAGGCTGATGGCGTGGAGGGCAGCGTTGGGTGTGCAGGGTTAGCTGCATGCCTGTTGTCTGAGGTGACCAAGATAAGGAGTGATTTGTTTTATACGAGCTCTGTTTCATTCTGCATTTTGATTGCTCTGTGTTTTTGTCTGCAGTCCCCACCCAAAGGTGCCACCATCCCCTACCGTCCCAAACCTGCCTCTGCACCTATCATTTTTGCAGGTGGCCAGGTAAGAGCAGACACCATTTTGGCTTCAGCTGGAAACCACACCGTCTTGGCCCAACCTCAGCCAGCGCCTGTTAGTTTTCAACTTTTACTCTTTCTTGCCTGGTATAGTATTAATGTGCTTTGTCTATTCTGTGTGCTTGCCGTTTGCAGGAAAGGAGAACGCTGCATTGCAAACTTGATGCAAAATTGTGCTGACTGGTATTTTACCAAGATTTAAAATTAGCTTCTCTAGTTAAGAAAAGCTTGGCCTTTTTTGAATTGAGATGTGTCCAAATCAGATGCTCCCTGAACAGGACAAAACTGCTTATTTTAGGGGTTGTTTTTTTCACCCTTAATTTGCACCTCCACTAACAGTATAAGTAATTTTGTCACTTTTCAGAGATGATCAAACAGCAGGGTACCTGTGCTCATGAAAGGCGTAATTTTTCTCTCATAGCTTTCATATTTTTTAGGACCAAACAGTGCTCTTTGCAGTAAAAAGTTACACACACAATTTTTGCTGCTCATAGTCCCCCAAAAGCAAGTAGTAATGGGGTTCTGAGGTGACATGAACTGCATACATGCAAGTGTAGACCTTCCCAACCACAGTGTGCAACACTTGTGTGATAACACAAGAACAGCATTCCTGTTTCAGTTTTATATTATGAAGTTTTGCTGATTCACCCTTCATCTTAATCTGTATCAGTCAGGGTAAGGAAGCTCCTGCACATCTCAGGCATATGCCAAAGCGCCAGTTCTTCTGACAGGCCCTTGTAATGAGCTTCCTCTGAATTTTGTCTTCTACTCTGTAATTATATGTTGTGATGTATATCCAGATATTTGTAATCTGGATGTAGTAGCTTTCAATATCTGGTGTTCAGGCCTACCACTCTTAGCTGTTTCCAAAATAAGAAATCTGTCTCCTTAGTGACTCAAGTTGAATTGAAATGTAAAATAATTTGCCAGAAATTGGTTTATGACTAAAAGTTCAGAATAACTCACTCTGTATACGTTTACATTGCAGTGCTTTCCTTTAAGAAATACGTGTTTGTATATATGCAGCAGCCTATGTTACCAGTATTGTAATTGCCACTACCTTCAAAGACATCTCTGTATATGATTACTCAGAAGTATTGAAACTGTTTGCTAGACTGCTCTGAGCAGTTGATATAAATAATGTAAAGTGTCCTATTTTAAGGGCTAATAGTTCTTGTCATCTTCAGTTTTATCACTTTTCTCACTCTTGATGTGGGAAAGAGTGTAAGAGACAAGACATTTCCTGTATGCTTTGAATTTTTGTGTGCTCTAAGCACACATTTTAAAGAAGATGCTTGAGGTGTGTTTGGGCATCAGTATGGAAAGACACTTTAACCATAAGTGGAAAGTGATACTGAAAATAGAATTTTATCAGCAGTGTTAATTCCATCCAACCTTTTGGTTCAATTCTAAAGTACATCACAGCTATCTTGAATATGTTTTGGTTGTTTAATGCTTGCATATCAAGGAATGGTAGCAAATTTCTAGTTTTCCTTAACAATATGGGCTTCTTCTGCTTGAAGTGTTGCTTTTAATTCTCTTGTGCTTCTTCAATACTGTATTAAATGGCAGAACTAAAATGAAGCTGAACACTGTCCTGTCCTGCTCTGCCCCTAACTATTATTTAGCATATGCAGTGGTTAAAGAAAAGCAATAAATAAATCCAGCACTCCTGCCTGATGGAAACAAATGGGAAGTTTTTACCCACTGTGCTACATTACTGTTTAGATGGGTACTCGCAGGGTACAACTTTGCTTTATGTCTCATAGGAGTTTTATGGTTTAAATTGAGGAAGATTTGTAGACCAGGTCAGTCCTGCAGTTACTAATGTCAGTACGTCAGTAGGAGAGTTGCCCTTGGCACTGATGGAAGCAGACCTGTAGCTCGTGTCCTTAGTAAAACATTACAGTATGGATGTCTCGGTAGTCTCTACTAGGCTACTTGTACTTAACATGCCACAGCTACAGAAGGGCACGGTTCCTCTGCCAAGGGTTAAAGCAGTCCAAGATAATTTTTCTCAACCTAAATCAATCAAATGACCTTTTGAGAGCCTAAGAAATGAAGAGCTTTTTTTGCCTTTTTTTGAATTGGGAAAGAAAATTCAGGGCTCATCTTGTCCATGCTGCTTTTACGGTTTTCACTGACAATCAAAAAAAAAAAGCTCATCTCTGAACGTTCATTTTTGTTACTTCTCCAGTTTGTTTACTTCCTTGTATATACATATATGGAAGAGAGAGGAATGATGAGGAAAAGGGTGCCTTCTATTAGGTTTGCTAGTGATTTTTTTGGGGTGGCTTTTTGCCGTTTTACAAACCACTGCTTGAGAAGGACCCATGTCATAGAGTTGTAAAATGGTTTGAGTTGGAAAAGACTTTAAGGTTATCTAGTTCCAGCCCCTGCCATAGGCAGGGACAACTTCCACTAGACCAGGTTCTCAAAGCCCCATCCAGCCTGGCTTTGAACACTGCCAGGGATGGGGCAGCCACAGCTTCCTTGGGCAGAGACATCAAAGGTGTTCTCTCAGCTAGGTTTGAAATAAAGCCAGAATGAGAAAGGAGACTTGTGATCCAGCATGGAAGCTCAGAGACAAAAGCAGGTTTCCAAACCCACTGTTTGCTCATAGACCTAAGCCCTTCTTAGCACTGTTTCCATCTATAACCTTCCTGAAGCTGCTCTTGTGCTTGGCTTTGCACAGAGCCTCCACTCATTAAAGCAGCATAACATAGAATCATAGAATAGTTACTCTTGGAAAGGACCATAAGATCATCTAGTTCCAACCCTCCCTGCCATAAGCAGGGACACCTCACACTAAACCGTGTCACCCATGTCTCTGTCCAACCTGGCCTTGAACATTGCCAGAGATGGAGCATTCACAAATTCCTTGGGCAACCCATTCCAGTGCCTCACCACCCTCACAGTAAAGAATTTCTTCCTTATTATCTAACCTGAACTTCCCCTGTTTCAGTTTCAACCTGTTACCCCTTGTCCTGTCACTGCAGTCCCTAATGAAGAGTCCCTCCCCAGCATCCTTATAAGCCCCCTTCAGATACTGGAAGGCTGCTATGAGATCTCCACGCAGCCTTCTCTTCTCCAGCCCCAAGAACCAAGCGAACTATGATCTGGATACATATTTTCTGGTTTTTTACTAGTATGGTAGGTGAAGGGGCTTTGATCTCTGTACTGGTCAAAGCTGTATTTTCCCCTCTAAAGGCTGGTATGACAGACTTGTCATGAGACCTGTGTCAGCTGTTGGCTTCCTTAATAAGGCTGAGTTAGAGAAAGCCCAGCTGCTTCTGGCACACAAATATAAAGGCAAGTAGAAAAGGACCCAGGCACAGCACAGGAGATGGGACTGGGTAGCATGAGGGCTGTAGGAAACAGAGAATAGAGGAGGACAGAAACCAGTGAAGGGTTATATGTTAAGTACTCTCACTCAAAAAAACCCAACCAAACAAAAGGCTTCGAGTTGAGCTAGCTACATCTGCGGGCTCCAGAGATCTGTAGTCTAATAGGTGACTCCAGAAGAAGACAAATTACTTGCTTTACTTGGAATGGAGGGGAGATAGATGATGAGAGAGAAAAATCCATACAGTGTGATTAAAAAAAACTCCTCAGCATGGAAGAGCCATGCTGGGAAAAATGGGAACAACTCATAACGATGTTGCTGTTAGTTGTTCCAGTACTTAATATTCTAGACAAAGAGGGCTGTTCTCTGTATTTCTTTCTGTGACCTTATTGTGTATTTGGATATATTTGCTGGTGACCTGGAGTTTTGGATGGGCATTGGCTGGAAAATTTTGCGTTACAGAGATTGTTTTCCTGTTTCATAATAGGAGAAATTTAACCCTTCTAAGAAAAGACAACTGGGGCCTTATTTCTGTGATGATGCCAATAGTAACAATTACTGTTTTTTTGTCCAAACATTCTTTCAACACAAATCACATTTTGTGCAAAATATATATTTTTTTTTCCTAAAAATATTTAAATTCATTTCAAAATGCAGTGGGAGATTTGACACTGGTTTAATGGTTGTGGTATCAGCCCCTTGAGGGGAAAAAGGCATTATGTTCTCCTTTGATCTTCTATTCATCTTCTTGCTCTTGTTATCTTCATTTCAGTGAGGTTTTTTTTGTATGAGGATGAAGTTGCTGTCCTGACCTCAGAACCTCTGGCCTGAGATTCTGGCCTTCTCTCATTTTGATACATGTGAGCATAACTTCTTGTCACAAGTATTTGAAGCAACTTTTTCTGTGCTGGTAGTATGGCTTCTGGAAACACTTCAGGTTCACAGGAAAGAGAACAGAATTCTGGAGATGTGAAAGAATCTTAGATGTAATTTTTTGTGTCAAGGATATACCTGTAAGTTTCTGCAGGATGTGGGAAGATGGGGCTGAAAAAGTATGTGTTTTAAATTCTAAAGATCAGTGGGCTCTTCACTGCTGAAATTCCATAATTTGTATGGCCTGATGTGGCTTCAGTTATAATACTGTGATTGAAATACCCTACGTCTTCCCTTCATATACTTTCCCCTCTGCAAAGATATATGGTGGATATGTTTGACATGCTAATATAGCACAAGGTCTGTTGCTCTCCAGTACAGAGCAGCTGAGATGTTAGAAAGAGATGTATCAGTATGGTCAAAAGAGATAACAAGAAGTGAATTTTCCTACTCATGTCACAAGGAAACAGTGATATATCTTGTAGCCAGCCAGATGCTGGCTGAACAAACAAACCTCACAATATTGCACTCTTGAGCTGGTGTACAACAAAGTGAGCAAGTGCCAGGACTGAGGAAAGGCCTTGGCCTTTCCCAGGAATTCTTCCCCATGTGCCTCACAGTCAATTCCAAGTGCTGCAGTAAGAAAGGATCATGCCTCAGACCTTTCCAGATCCTATAGGAAAGAGCTAGTTCCATGAACCACATCCATATGTTGTCAGAGCTGGCTAACCCCCCATGTAGTCAAAACTGCAAGCTGAATAACTGAAACCTTGCATCAGATCTGGAAAACAAACTGTTCTGTTTCATACCCTGTCACCATCCCCAGTACGAATAGCAGGGATAACACTTCAGCTGGCAGCATTGGCCATGAGGTTTAACAGAATGCAGCTTATTCTTCCATGACTCTCAGTCCTGGAGTGCTGACAGCAAGAGACTAGAAGTGGGCCAAGGAAATTGATGCTGGATGTGAGTCAGGTACAAGGCTGAATTCAGCTTGGATTTAGTATTATTGAAATACCACAGGTGGTTTCTGTTAGGATTTGGCCTTATATTGCAAGACTGAAGTCAGGTCAGCTGTTCAGTGAGATCCAGCATTGAATTCTCATGAGCATGGTAAGCTGACTGAGATTTCAGTCACACCTGAAGCAAAAAATTGTCCCTTTCCTGTTTGGATGTGAACTTGGGACCAGAAATCACAGGGGCAGGTGTGAAGTGTACATAGACATAAGAGTAGGCTTGGGTGTACACACATTTTAGTTTTCTTTAGCTTAAATGGGATTTGTACCAATGAGCTATAACGTGGGGCTGACATTTGGTCCTGTGAGTGGAGGTTGACCCTTTACCTTGTTAATCCAAGAGAGGTTGTTTTATCAACTTCCAGTTGGTTGCAAAGGAACCTCAAGGTTTAAGAAAAGCCGTGAGAATGTTTGAGACTGTAAGTGAGAAACCACAGCAGCTCATCAGCTCGTAAGTTATGTCCATAAATGCATTGAGGCTAAGCCATGTTGGGAGCACTCTGCAGCCTACCAACCATGGGTGCTGAGACACCTTTTATGCAGTTGGCTCTGGTTTATCCTGTGCTTTTTGGACTTCATGTTGCTTGCGGCTGTTCTGACGGATACAGATGTTATAAAAGATCCACTGATACAAAGCAAGGGACTTTTCAAGATGTTCAGTTTGCTATGTGTTGCTCAGGATTGGCTTTTACTAACCTGGTTTGCTTAGAAGTGCTCTGGAGAAGTGCCAGAGACTGGAGCAAGATGGAATTGTATCCACAGTGAGGTATGAGCAGAAAATGGTCATGCTCTCATACTTCCAATATTATACCACAAAGCAAGGATGATTTCTATGCTTTCCAAGACAAGGTATATAAAAGGAGAAAAATAGATCTGTGCTGGGTCAAACTGGTCAGCTAGAAGTCCAGAGAAAGCCGTTGATGTGAGATAAAGGCTAGAGGCAACATGACCAAACTTTGATGCCATAAGGCTCTGGAGAATGAGTCATGTCGTACTTGTCTTGTTTGTTGTGGAGCAACATTACTCCTTTCCTCCTATTTTATTGGTATAGACAGGCAGTTGCTTCTGATAGCTTTCACATATACTTTTGAAGTGCTGAAGAGACAGTAAGAGTTGGAATTGACTGCCTTTTGTATAGATATATGTATTAGGGCAGCAACATTCTTCATTTCCTAGCCCACATACTGAGCAGTCCTCCTTTGAATGACACAGAGACTGTACAATAAAAGAACAAAGCTCTTAAGTGACAAAGTAGGAATTACTAAGTGCTATACAGCACACACTGGACTTAAAGATTGAAGAAATTAAATATTTCCCTGCCTATTTTGACACCAGAGGAATTTGAACTGGCTGCAGGGACAATGGATAGCACCAGCCGCATCCTCAATTTTATAGGCTCAGAATTAGTAGGATCCTTCTCAGGGTCCTACTTCATCTCTGCTGTGTTATTGGCCAGCTCTCACTGGTGATTTGATCCAGTTTGGTCATTAGCTAGTTTACTAGCTCATTTACAAGCAAATCCATGATTTAATAATTGTACTCAATTATTCTTGATTAGTTTGACAGCAAAAAAAGTGACAGTTACTTCATGGAGAAACTGTCTGGTTTATTAATTTCTAATCAATAAGTAGCATAGCAGTCTGGGTTTTATTCTTTTGGGTTTCAGCAGTACCAGGGACAGGTTTTGAGTTAGTTGACTCTGTTTCTGAAAGAAGACTTTTCTCCTTCACGCTAGTTTGATTTTAAATATTCAGTCTGCCCTCTTCCCCCTCCTCCCCATGCACAGAGGATTTGCAGGAGTCTGAATCTCAGTGTCTGGTTTTTGCTATCTGTAGCCAGTAAAATGATAAAATACGGCTTCCAAAATACATAAGGTGTGCAAGAGCTGTTTTTTACCGAAAGGCTATTTTTTGCAGAGTCGTTTTTTGCAGAGTCATTTTTTTTCCTAGCTACATGCTACCAAATCCTTGAGGGTTCTGTAAGATAGATTTGTGGAGCCAGAGGGTGGGTTTTGGTTTGGTTTTGGGGCTTTTTTAATCCCCTTGAATTTCACCTGTGTTTCTGAGGTTGAATCATAAACAAATAGAGTTCTTATTAAACAAAAAGGAGAAGTACAAATCCTTAATCTCCAGCCCTGGGGTTTACCCAGGTATGCAGCAATATCGTTTTATCACTGAAGCATCCATTGTATTAGAAAGCCCTGTTTGCACGAGCTTAAGCCCCTGGCTGTCAGATAGAGCTGCTTCAATTTCCCTCAGTCATTCCTGCTACGGATTGTATATTCAAGGGAAAATCCTCCCCGCAATACTGGACATGCCACGCTCTAGGCCGACTGACGTTTATTAACTAATACGAAGTTGCAAATGATGTACCAACACAGCTAAACAAAAGAGCCCAGTGTTGAGCCTAAATCAAGGTCCTAAATCATAAGCCGTGGTGTGACAAACTGCACGATGTTTGCCAGTACTTTTAAAATGGGGCTTTCTTGCCAGGCTGAGAATCCATAGAGCCCGGCCAAAGAAAACAATGGGAGGGAGCCAGGGTTCTCCCAAGCCTTGGCATGAAATCCACAATAGTAGCTTTGGCTGAGGTCCATGGACTAGAGCACATGCTCCATAAGGTCACTTCAGAACACCATAATTACTTGGTATTTACTTCAGTGCTTTTTGCAGACAAAAATAATAATAATAATTAAAAAAAAAAACCCAAGTGCCACCAACACAGCTTAAAGACTCTGTCAGGATGCCTGGCCTTTGCTGTCTTGGATTACCCTGTCTCTGGTACTGCCTGATAGAGTGGGGAAGCGTGGTCCAAACAGCTAAATGATAGTGATGATAAATAATGCAGCACACTTGGGGAGTAAGAGTGGACTGTATGTCCTGGCTTGTCCTTGGACTTGTCAGCAGTGTTTGTTATGGCCATTCAGTCACTGTTCACTGGCCACTGGGGGTTGAATTCGGGGGTCACTGCTGAGTTCACCTAAGGCAACCCTTTGCTTATTCAAATATCCTCTTCTCTGCATCCTCTCCTTACTGGCATCCTGCTGGAAAAGTCAAGATCTGAGCAGGTAGTTTGGGCTGGAAAACAGTCACAAATCCAAAGCCTGGTTCTGAGCAACTCAGAGAAGTACAGGGGGACTGAAAAGACAAGTTTATTCCAAATTTCAGAGCCTGGATTGGATGGTGCAAAATCCCCCTCTCATTCAACATACTTGTTCCCAAAGCCCACAATTCAGGAGGTTTGCTAGCGGGACCTTATAATGACTCTTACCCCTAGAAATGATCCTTTCAGCATAGAGCTAAAGAACCTTGTCCTGCCCCTGCCCACGGCTGTCTCTGCCCTTAAGCATGGAGTCTCCAGGATTCAGCCTCAATTCACTGCCACTCAGTCTTTACTATTTCAATTTAAAGGAAAAAAAAAAAAAAAAAGAAAAAGAAACCACATTTGATTATTCAGCATTCTTCTTTTACATTTTTATTGCTATTTGCAAAACTCCTCTGAAGGCCGGAGGAAACCTTTCTGCTTGACAAACTTAATATTTTAGCACCTCATAGTGTCTTTAGACAAAAATGTCCAACATGCATATGTGTTTTGGCATCTCTGCGTGTGGCCTCTGCTCTGCCTCTGGCCTTGAGAAGCCAAAGAATGAAGGAAAGAAAGAAATACCAGCTTAAACTGGGTCAGCACTGTTGCCTTTATTTTTGTTGATAGCTCCACTTGGGATTTCTGCATTGATAGAGGAGAAGTAGGGAAAAACATATGCCCCAAGCACATGTCCTTGAAAAGCAATGTCACATCTTAATTTTCTTGGGCTGACGATGCATGCATTCCACACTTTCTGTGATGCAGAACTAATGAAGATAGAAGTGCAAGAAAACCTATAATCAAATCCAGTACATACCAGGCATAGCACACCAAGAAACACACCCGTCTGAAATCTCATGGTGCTGGAAGGAAAATCCAGGCCATGCAACTATGGCAGCTCAGTATTTCTAGCTGGTGATTTTTTAGACATGTTTTTCTGCATCCACAGAAAAACAAAACCAAGGAAAAGTGCTTCCTGGCATCGCTTTGTGTCAAATACTTGTAACCAGTGATATTCTGAGAGTGGCTCAAATACGCAGAAGCGCAGTTGTTAGGAAAGACTAAAGGCGTGAATTGAACATTTTCTTCTGGTCATTCAGGATCTGTTTCCCTGTGTCTTAATCCCCTGTGTACATCCCAGGAGCTCTGCACACATAAACTGTGTATTGCTGATACCATGGTGATGATTAGTAACCCCAAAAGAGACCAGCCTTTTTGGCCAGGACACTATGTGAGCCCAGACTGAGGGGGGCTTGCTCTGGTGCACAGCCTGGTCAGCTCTGCCTCCTGCTGCCAGCACTCCCATATCTGCCTGTTTCCACCTGTTTTCTTTTGGTTTAGGGCATAAGTATTTCCTGGGAGAAGTGGATTGAGGTTTTTTACAGATTTGTGTACACACAGTGATTTGCACAATGAGATCCTGGTATGTCAGGGGGGTTTCTGTAGTAGTGCCTATAGCAGCAGGGGTAGAAATAATAGTAGTAGTAGTAATAATAACCTAAACCAACAGCTGGTGGGAGAGGAAGCAGAAATGTGATGTGACTTTCCAGGTGTCACATAACAGCTCAGCGTCAGAGCCCTGAAAATGAAATCCCCGTGTATCCTGCCTGGCAGTCCAGCACTCTGGGCTGGAGAAGATAGCACTGGCTGCTGACATCTCCTGATCTGGGCTGATTTACAGCCTGTGCAGATTCAGGGAGAACAAAACGAGTAAT
Organism: Loriculus beryllinus; assembly: GCA_039877255.1. Taxonomy (NCBI): domain Eukaryota; kingdom Metazoa; phylum Chordata; class Aves; order Psittaciformes; family Psittacidae; genus Loriculus; species Loriculus beryllinus. The sequence continues at coordinate 13,725 of JBCJKH010060222.1, read as the reverse complement.
ACAAATCATTCTTCATAACTGTAGATTTCCATTTTTGTTGCGTTATTTTAAACCCTAACCTTAAAAGCCTGCTAACCTTCAACCCTGTTAAACCTAACCCTATAAATCCTGTTATCTTCTACCACATGCTATTGTAACTTAGCCAGTCTTAGCTGCCATGTGCTCTGAGAAAGTGGCTACTTCTGAGGCATCAGCTCAGGAGCTCTGAATTATTTTATTTGCAAGTCCCCATTTTTATCAGAGATCACCTAAAAGTCACTTTGCTTCTGTGTCTTTAGGTGCTCACATGTAAAATAGGAATCTCAACTTGTCTGAGAAGTGTCAGATAAATGGACAGAAATTTGGGGATGCCCCACACTTCTTAGCTTGTGATTTTTATTATCAGGATTTCTTAACCTTAGTAATTTCCAAATTCCATCCATCACACATGACCGATCCTTGCCAGCCATCTGGGACCTGCTCAAGGTTACTTTGTGGTCAAATGGTTCAGTTGTCACTAGGAAGATATTTGTCCTTGTGTACAGTGGTCCCCCCCCCTCTTCTCAGAAAATGGGCTGACAGAGAAATGCTGCATGAGTGTCAATCCATCCTCTGAAGACTTTAGGCCTTCAGAGTAAAAGTGAAATGCTTATCTTGTGTTGGCTCCTCTCACTGTGCTACGCTGTTGTTTGTGGTCTGCTGGATTCCTGCTCCCTTCTTCTCAAGCATGCTTGGTGACCTCCTGCAGAGATGGACATTTCATCTTCCCACTGTCTTAGTCTTGAAGGGAGTCACTGTGGGGAATGTCACAGCACTGTGTTGTTATCATTTTGCAAGAGTGCTAAAGTTAACTCGTGTTTGATGTTAGCTTTGGCAGGGCCAGGATCATATCAATTGATACTGTCTTGGACTGGGGAAGAACCTCTACAGTTTCCAGTTATTTACCTACCACTAACCCAGTGAGTGAACCCATGTTTACACAGGCAAAAGCATGGAAGCGGTTAATCTGAGATGGTTGGGCAGGCGTCTCTCTGCTTGTCAGCTTTACATCCCTCCCAGATGTGACACCTGATAGGGAAGCCACTGGTGGGAACTGACAGAAGGATACAGAGGAGGCAGATAAGGAATAGCATGAAATTGTCTTTTGCTTCCCTGTGAGTGCAAGGGAAGAAGCCAGCAGGAGAGCTCCGGCCCTGCGGAACAGAAGCCAGGCCAACGAGGAAGAAGGGCCCGGGCGGCAGAGCGTAGGCCCGCGCTGCGTCCAGCTCGCTCTTGGGCGTCTCAGAGGAGGGAGGCGACGGCGGAGACCTTATCGGCGTTCTCCGAGCGCAACTTCATGCCGGGGCCGCACACAGCCCTGGGAGCAGGCAGTGCCTCCAAGAGGGCGCTTAAGGATCCTTTTGGTGGACATTGATAAGTTAGCGAGGAGCTGTTTCCTGCATACGTTAGGATTAGGCTCTTCGGCAGCAGTAGAGCTGCATGCTGTAAGGACTGCAGTCCAGCTGGCTTCCAGGCATTCAGCACAACCGGTGTCCTTTGGAAGACATGGATGCAAGGAGACTGGCGGCGGAGACCTCTGCGAACATTGTCAGAGCCACTGCAAAAATGACAATAAATTAGGACATGTTTAGCCTGGAGAAGAGAAGGCTGCGTGGTGATCTCATAGCAGCCTTCCAGTATCTGAAAGGGACCTATAGGGATGCTGGGAAGGGACTCTTCCTTAGGGATTCTAGTGACAGGACAAGGGGTGATGGGTTAAAGCTTAAACAGGGAAGATTTAGATTGGATATGAGGAAGAAATTCTTTACTGTTAGGGTGGTGAGGCACTGGAATGGGTTGCCCAAGGAAGTTGTGAGTGCTCCGTCTCTGGCAGTGTTCAAGGCCAGGTTGGATGAAGCCTTGGGAGGCATGGTTTAGTGTGAGGTGTCCCTGCCCATGGCAAGGGGTTGGAACTAGGTGATCTTAAGGTGCTTTTCAACCGTAACGATTCTATGATTCTATGATTCTATATCCGCATCTTCTCAACAGCTTAAACCTGTGTAATTACACACCTACCAGCATAACTGGTGATTGTTCTACTGCAGGCAACTCTCAGATTCAGAAATTTCTCAGAAACAAGGATTTAATAGAAATCCTGCTTCAAATTTAATTTAAAAAAACCTGGAGAAAAACATGCAGAGAACCCCACACAGCATGAAGGAAGGCTAAAGGAGACCTGCTCCAACCTACAACCCAGTGCTTAAAGCCAACAAGTAATAACCTCAATTTAGGAGAATTATCTATAAATAAGAAAATAAACAATGTGCTGATGGGCTTTATCACTGACTCATACAGAAACTGTGAACATGAACCCGCTCTGAGGACATGCTGCCTGGCCCATGCCCTTGGTGAAGAAGAGTTCAAGCAGCATCGGATACCAATGTGCAGGAGGAGCCTGTGCTGGCGAGCAGACAGCGTGAATGGGGCATATTCTGAGTTCTCTCATGTTTGGTACCACATTATGATCTTTAACTTCCATATAGAGAGTCCCTCAACCGCCATCAGCTTAAGACATGAGAAAAATATACTTTTTGTTTTCCTCCACTGGTTGTGACCCATATTTGAGATCTGTTGTGCAGGATGTGACCTGACTGGCTAAAGAAACCTTTGCAGTGCCTTCCATGTCAAGTTGGCATGCTGGGAGGGAGAGAAAGGATAGGGGAGAAATGGGCTTAATAGTGAAATAGAGAAGCATAGGATAAAATATAATACATTGTAAGCAAGTAAATTCAATTCTACTTTGTAGTCAAGGGACACTAAGCTTGATGAGTCTGTAACAATAGAAAGAAAGTATCTAGGTAAATGCTCCACCAAGACTGGCCCTAACTGGACTGGTAATTATTGGCTTGATAATGGCACTTTCCAAACTTAGAGTTCAGCCAAAGGATGAAATTATGAAGAGGAAGGTGATGAAGAAATGACCACCAGGGGTACCACAGACCACTACTACATTATTATGTGCATGTGGGAAGAATTTTCTCAAAGAATGATGTCATGTATAAGCAGCTTCATGAATATGCATGCAATGTAATGAATATGTATATTTGATGACTATATAATCACAGTTTGTTTGGTGCTTGGAGAGACATGCTAGGAAGAACTATCCCCCATGTCTCCCGGCACTGTAATAAAGAATAGCTGCTTGTCAACTTAAACTTTGTTGGCGAGTTCTTAGTGTTTTCTACGAATCAATAGGGTTTTCAAATGTCAAAAAATATCTTTAGCAGGCCCATTTATGCAGAGTCTTAGCGCTCGCTGAACTTGAAAAAAATTCTTGCTGTGCAAAGAATGCACCTTGCATGTTAAGCAGACCCAAGGAAAGCTGCTCCTGCAGCACAAAGCCA
>JBCJKH010060221.1:55469-73634 GCA_039877255.1 Loriculus beryllinus | reverse complement strand
CTGTGTCTCCAAGAGACTGGTAATTCCCACCATTGGGCTGCTTAGCTTCAAACACTGAGGGGTGGAGGCAGGAAAAAAATCCAGGAATTCCTACTAAAAGCCATCAGCCAAATTTAAACTGTTCCAAAAAACATGAAAACCATTTGAAAATCCTCTGTGTCTCCAAGAGACTGGTAATTCCCACCATTGGGCTGCTTAGCTTCAAACACTGAGGGGTGGAGGCAGGAAAAAGGAAAATTTAAAACACAGGTACAAGATTTCCAGGCATGAATAACGATTTTCAGGGACCCAGACTGAAATGCTCCAAAGAACAATTGCCTTACTGATAGCCGATTCCCTTTAAGATACGTCAAACTGGACTGCCTGGAACAGATTCACCGCCAGCTCCCAGATTTTCCATTAGAATAACATCCATCTTTTTTATCCCTGATGGAGTCACAAAGTGTTTCAGAACCAGGGCACAAGGGAACCGCAGTGCTCAAGTGCAGCCCTGCTGCCACTTGGGTGACAAGCAGCAGCTGTTGAACAGCACACGGCAGCACTGTGGAGCCCATAGAGCAGTGGGAGCACTGCAGCCAAGTGGAAGCGCAGGGACAGCTGAGGGCATTGAATACTGCTCACTAGCATAAGGTTTCAGCAGGATGACAGGTCCAGCATCCACACCCATGAAAGGGCTCCCAAGTTCTTCAATGACCACATATTTCATGCTTTCCTGAAGTAAAGAAACACTTCCAAGGCTCCCACCCACTGCCAGCACCGGCTCAACGGATACTCTTCCCAGAGATGGACTGACACACTACATGATGTAGCCCTTGCAGAGCACTGGAGTTTGGGCTCCAGTAGGGTTTACCTTCTGTCTCTTCAGTTCAGTATGGAATGGAATGCTGACTATGGCTATACCTGAGGAAAGCAGTGCAACAAATACAAACCAAACCTAAGCATTTTATTTCCATACAGGTTTACAGGAAAATTCCCTTTCTTAATCAGGAGCTAAACACATACCGCAGAGGTGGCAAATGGCAAGACCTGAAGAACGTACCTAAAAGCTATTGCACAGCTCAAGACATTCACTCAGCTGAAGAATTTTCTCTACATGAGGATTCTGTCCAAGCCTAAGAGGCAGCAAGTTGTTTTTCAGACAGAACAGAGTAAAAAGAACAATAATATTCTTAGAAGTTTCAGTGCTGTAGAAGCTCATTTGTCATGCAACACATGATAACTGACTTGAAGAAATGCAGGCACTGGCTAAGAGAAAACTAAAATAATTCATTTTTGAGCTTGTGTTTGGAGGTCATAAGCCTGAGGTTGAAAGGTAGTGGAAGAACATTAACAAACAGGAAGGGAAAGATTTTGTTCTTACAGCGACAGAGTGCTAGTACCAAACCCAGTATGAACCTGAGGTTTGCCAAGCATTTTGGCATTGAAGTCTTCCTTTACTGAAGTTTTTAGTACCTGACCTGTCTGCAAGTGAAAGTTACCTCACAGTGTGGTCGGCACCAAGCCGCTCACATCCAGCACATGGCATCTCCTCATGTGAGGCACACATCTTGTTCCTGAGAGATCATCTTCTACCAAATAACTCCATTTCCTTTGCAAGGCTCCTTTTCTTCTTAAGAAGTTCATTTGGGTTGAAAATCGGTGCTTCAAAAGTGAGGTCACTTCGGGACCCAAATGCCACCAATTTCCAGCAGACTGGTTAATAATAACTTCCCAGTTAGTTCTTCCATCCCCTCTTTTCCTACCCAGTTCTTCCATCCCCACTTTTCCCACCCACAAAATCCACAGTGAGAATGTTCAGCAACAGCAACAAAACTCAAATCTAATCAATGTATTCGGAGTGTAAGATATTAATTCAAGGGAAGGCAGACATTTAAGCGAGGCCAATGGCTGGGGAGAGCCTAATGTAGTGATACAAAATGGCCAGACACATTTCCACAACCTTCAACAGCCAAATGGAATGATAAACCTATGGAGTATCATTTTATCTCTGGCATTACACAGTGCCTCACTGATCTTCCTTCCCATGCCTATGCCAGCCCTGCTTTTGCCAGGGTAATGCTTTTAGGTATTCCAACATTCTTTGCGTGATCCAAAGATAATAGTACATAGAAAAGAAAGAGTAGACATTGTCCCATCCTTTTATCATACTCATAGACAGGACGTATGCTTCAGAAACTGATGTATTGTCCTGCTTAGATTTAACAGACACTATGTGCGTTCTCTCTTTTTCTGTCTAGAAACACGATAACTACCTGCCAGAATGCTGCATTTAGACAAAGTCTAATAAAAAGGGTTTGGGTTTTTTTTTTTATATAAAGGCTATTTTAAGATATTTTTGCTGAAGAGGAACTGGCTCTTTAGCGATGCAGTCTGCTGTTTGGTGTGAAAGTCCTCTGTGCTGAGAGCTACATGGTAAGCATGGTTTAAAACCAGAAAAGTCAGCAAACAGCAAGGGGTTTTGGACAAAGGGCCCCCCTTTGCTCCTTTAGCCCTGTCTCCCAGTTCAGCAGGGTTGTTATCTAAAAGGAACAAACCACCAATACTCATTTTTACTGCAACCACCAGGGTTTAGACTTCCACTTGCATTCATTTTATGAGGACCTGGGTGATCAAATTCCTTGGGCAGCGTGGGACATTCCGAAAGCAACATTTTCAGTGAATTATAACAAGACTAAAAATCCCATTTGGTGCAAGTAAAATCCTTGTAAAGAACATGTCACCTCCTCAGCTGCACTGGTTGGTGGAAACGCACTTTAAGAGCTCGCTTCCGCAGGCAGTTAGCAAAGCGACACCTTCAGCACCCGACTCAGAGAGGTCTGTGCTGGTGCTCGAGTCTACGGTTCAAGTCCTGCCAACCACCTGTTGGAGCAGTTTTCTTTCCTCTCTCGTTGTTCACTTTGTCTGGGGGCAGATTTATGGGCCGGGGCCTTCATCAAGTGTAACTTTTGAAGGTTAAAGAACTGAACCATGAGGCAGACCAGGGCCAGGTTCTAAACACCGATGTTTTAATTTGAATGAAACAACACTCAGCTCTGGCAAAAATCTTCTATAGATTTTAAAGCAGTGTGTGGGATAGAGGTACTGTCTCTGTGTCATAAACAGGGAAATGGAGGCAGAGCTGCACAATGACCTGCCCTAAGTCATACAGGAAGCTTGTGGAAGAAGCAGAAGTACATCCTGACAGATCCACATTCCATTTCCCTCCACAAGCTGAGGCAGAATCCAGGTGTTTAAAGTCTTTGGAATACCATAAATACACAGTTTAAATGATGGTCACACAGCATCAAGGAACTGAACAAGCATTTGGAGAGAGCTCCTTGCCCTGAAAAAACAAGTCTCCCAACAGAGAGGAAAGGGGGAAAGAGAGACAGATAAAACGAGGGGAGGGAGAATTGATCAATGAGAGAAATGGAGCAGAAACAGACTTCCTCTATCCACTATTTCATTAGAACGGAAGCAATTCTATTTCAGACCCATCTGACTCACTAAGGATGAGTCAGAAAAGAAATAAGAAAACCCCACAAAACTGTGTGAAACAACAGACAGTTCAAAAGCTCCCCCAGTGACAGTGTAAGCAGCACTGCCCCAGCAGCACAGACCTACCACACCTGACACGGTGCAGAGCACCATGAGGCTGATCACACCACCAGCAGTGCTCAGCCCGGCAGGAGTGAGCCCCTGACACACCACTAACAGTATGAAATGAGAACACAAGCCCTGATTTATGGAGGCTGCACAATGCTGTGTCGTTTACTCACTGTAAATTGATGAGGAGACAGCGAGGTCCTACTAGAGACATGTCACATCCATGCAGTATTTATTACTTGATCTCACACAAGCATGAAGGGAGATCACTAACTGGGATCAGCTTTCCCAGAGACAAGAAGCCAGTGGAGTCACCAGAACTCCTGAACAGGGGGATGGGACACATGGAAGGGGACATGCACCGAAATGGGACCTATATACAGGAAGACTTGGTAACACCAAACACTTTAGATCTCACTGATAATTAGCAACAGAGTTCTAATCGCCTTCAGTAGGCTTTGAATCAGGCAGAGTGGGTAGATAGCTGGTGGCTCCCCAGAGTCACAAACCTGAAATAGTCACTGGAAGGTGGATTCACAGCACAGGTAGCACATTTCTGCTTACAGGGGGAAGCATTTCAACCCCTCCTGCGTGTCCCATGTGTTCTACCTCTTTCCCGATGTGTGTGAGGACCAAGACGAGCCGCTCGGGGCTTTTCATCTTCCAAGAACGTTGCAGACCTGCGTGTCTTTGCCACTGCTACAGAAGGGTAATTACTGTAAAGCAGACAGCATGGATTTGTTTAAGTGAGAGAAGATTCTCAGTCTAATTTTAGGGATTTGAACAGAAGGCGACACTCCAGCTGGGAGAAGATTTCCACCGAAAAGAATGTTTTGATGAAAACCAGAGGGCGAGGGGGGAGTTTCACAGCATGATTTCCCTCCTTTTCCTAACCTGCTCGGTGAAATACACATGGGACCCTCATTGGTAACAGCCATTATCACTGAGGGAACTGCAACGGGCCCTGCAAAGGCTGTCAATAGGATTTGAACCAGAGACGACCTGGAAGGAATAGAGATCTCTGCTGAGGAGTTTAAAGGAACCTCAAGGGCTAAGTCGGTCCCATGAGGTAGAAGATACTTTGTGAGTTGTTTCCATAAGTGGATCAAAACAGTGGCCTCAAAGAAGGGAACACTTTGAGATAGTGAGTACAGTCTTAGGACCTCAACAACTCCCATCCTATTTGTGAGTAGCCAGCAGAGAACAGCTGAGAGAAAAGGTAATCAACCCACTGAAATAGGTATCCTTCACCTCCTCCAGAGGAGCCAGGCTGAGAGCATCTACCCAAGATTTCTGGCTGGGGTTTGGTTTGGGTTTTTAAGGCAAGGCACATCTTTGGCAGCAATATTTAATTAGCCAAAACTGCACTTTTGTGAGGAAAAGTTAAACCTCAGGGTGGTTTTCACCAACCTAAGTTCTAATTCACCTGCCCCACAAATAAGTTGAAATTTCCTCCCTCTAAGGACAACAAAAAGGTAGAAAATTCTCTAGACAGAGCAGGACATTTATTCCTATTAAACCACAGAAGTCCGATTTCTCTGGAATGCACATTCAAACCATGGAAACAAATCAGTGATGGTTTGCAAAGTATTTCCAAACTCAGGCTTACTTTTCAAACTGATCTTCTAGGAATAACAAAACAAGCAGGAAATGCACAGAGGAAAGCCTGGACAGGATTCTCCCGCTCCCTTTTACACATAGTGCAGCAACACTCCCCTCCCATGTGCTCTGTTCTCCATCTCTCTGGAATGCACACTGAGAAGGAACGAGACAATGGACTTGGGGCCAATGTCCCCTGGTGCCCATCCAGCTCTGTTCCAACTCAAAAAAAAAAAAAAAAAAAAAAAGAGAATTTGAGTTGCTCAAGAAACCCAAACGAGTATTTATAACTTCCTGACAGACTGGATTGCACGAAGCTTTAGGCTGACTGTAAAGTCTGCCTTGCCTCTGTTCTCTCCCTCTCTCCTTCTAGACGATAAAACTTGTAACTCTTCAGGGAGAGCCATTTCTCCCCCAGATCCAGAATCAATCCCTGGTATCTGAAGACACCCCTCGGTTTTAACAAGACCTTGTTGTCAGCATCTCAAGCTGTCAAATCACTCCCCCCCCCGTGGCCAGCTCAAGGCTCTGTTCCATTAGCGAGTGTTTCTTGAGCAGCCCTGATGTAGAAGATAATGGAAGGCACAAGAGGAAAGCCTTCCAAGAGGTAGGTTTAAGTGATAGAATAAGCATGAATCCTGGCAAAAGCCATGGTGGGACTGCCAAGAAATTCTATATGATGCAGGTGCAAATAGTTTTTTTAAATTCAGACTCATTAAAATATGTATTTTGCAAAACGAATTAAATTAAACCATCTGGGAACGAGGGGGAAAGGCTGGGGGCTGGAGAGGAGGACAGGGCTACACATGTGCGCACACACACACATACACACACAATTACTTTGTTTGCAGTTAAAAAGTGGATTTGAAGGCCCAGGACTTCATCAGGATTCATAATTGTGGGAAAGTAACCTGAAGATGCCAAACAACAGGAAATTACCAGAAGAATCTGTCAGCACAATCAGCTGCTATTTTCATTGTTCTTTGGCAAATTTATACCCAGTTGGGAACACCTGGGCTGGCAAACAGCCCGGCTGGACTAATTGCCAGGGGAGAGGAGCAGTCATTTGTCTTCAGTGGGGTTTCCTACGCTCGCTCCTCAAAACATGTGGTTTCACTTTTCCCCTTTCTCTGCAGGAAATGGCAGGACAGTGAAATGCAGAATAAATGAGTTCGATTCCAAGAGGTTGCCTCCTCAGAGGCCACTCCAAAAATAACTGTCTTGTGAGAGGCTGTTAATAACCAAGATTCTATATACTGTCTTCAGCAAACAACATTTCAAAGGCACAGTGTTCCTTTTCTCCCCAGACCCTGTGTACATTAAAAACATTGTAGGGAGAAGAAAAGGAAGGGAAGGAGAGAAGGAAGAACCTCGGCAGTTAAGAGTCCTGTATATTTTTGTGGGGAATTCACACTCTTCTCAAACTGCCTTGCAAAATCCAACACACCTCGAGGAAGTTGCCTTGGATTTTCCTCCAGGGCTGAGCAAAATACTGCTATGTCTTCTCAATGTTATTTCAGGCTGAGCAAGTTTTTGTTACACAGCTCAGTCAATCCCTGCAGTCATTTGTTGAGGCATTCCCCTTCATTTTACCTTAAGGCTGTCCCATGCCTCCATAGCCTTTGAGAAGCTGGCATACCTGGATCTCAGTGGAATCACAGAATCACAGCCTGGTTTGTGTTGAAGGGACCTTAAAGCTCATCCAGTTCCAACCCCTGCCACTGGCAGGGATACCTTTCACTAGAGCAGGTTGCTCCAAGCCCTGTCCACCTTGCTAGGGATAGGTCACAGCAACCTACAACAGGCAGTTGTTTCTTCCCAAGAAATTCAGGCACAGTCTCACCACTGGTTACCCCCATGAAGCAAGCCTTCTAATTACACATGTAACAAGGGATAGGCTCAAATTCGTAAAGGCAAGGGCACAGTGCCTATGCGATGCATTTCAAGGATCCATTTCTAACTCACCAACTACTTGAAACAGGCATTTGGTGCATGTGGCTTATATTAAAAATGCAAGTCCCTTTGCAAATGCAAGCTTTGAGAGCAGATTTGAAAGCTGTGATGGACAAGAGAAGAGTCCCAGCAGTCACCTGCACTGTAGCTTTATCTCTGCCAAGACGCTGGTTTTGCCGTTGTAAGAGTGCGCTTTAAAAGATCACCTCTTTACAAGAACCACCTGTCTAAAGCGACAGCTTTTCCCTTGAACCTCACAACATATTTTTAAGGTTAACATACCACTAAAAAAGCTTTGCCCCCTCCTCCCATTACCACTGATTTTTAGCAAATCCAGGCTGCAACGTCCCCTCCGCGCAGCAAAGACATGTTTTATGTAGTTCTCTTTTAAACCTGGGGTACTTTCGAAGTTAAATTGCACAGTATTTTACCATTTTGGATGGTGTTATGTCACAGCAGCAGCATGTTTTATACTGAAGTGCATATCCGCATTTGGTATATTTTCACCTGCATCTTGTCCAAATCCTACAATGATTTAGCATCTTGGCACTCTGACAGCAAAGAATCACTCAGGGAGGAAAAAAACCCAAACCCTAAAAAAGCATTTAAAACATACAGCAGATGATCATTAGGTTGGGTGAAGGAACTAAAGGCACATTTGGGTTTCATTTGGTTTCAGTTGCATGCTCTTCAGCAGAGTAGAACTAAACTGTAATTCTAAACTGACCCACCTTTTGTTTCCTTTCCTCAACAAAAGGTGAAAAATGCGGTGGAACGTTTTACAATACGCAGCACATCGGTGCTGCTGCAGCACTGAGAGTTCAGACTTGGCGTATTTTCTCTGGGGCTGAGATGTTTTGACATGTTTATTTGTTTAATTTGTTTATTTTGACTAGCTCTGATTATAATTGGCAGCAATGAGCAGAATTAACATTAGACAGTGTCTTAGACTTGTCGGTTACAATAATGCAAAAGGCATGTGAAGACAAATCCTCCAAACAAGTGACAAAAGCTGGAGTTCGGTTCAGTGGCATCGTGGCTTTGCTAATGCACAGAGAACAAGTGATAGAATAGGACTGGAACTATGTGCTGCTCCCCAATTTCACTGATAGGATCAGCCTCTTAAATAGCTGATAATACATCTCCTGCTAAAATCAAAACATTTCTTAATAACCCTAAGTGACACAGGGCAAATATCCCCTAGATCACTGGGTTTTAAATCAAAACATCTGCATGAACATGGTCTTGTGTGAAGTGTCCCTGCCCATGGCAGTGACACTGGAATCAGATGATCTTAAAGGTCCTTACCAACCCTAACTATTCTATGATTCTATGAATACCACAGGACATGCAAAGCGCATTTACTCTGCGCTGCAAGATACCCTTGCACTCACTTAAGTGTTACTGACAGTAAAGAGAGGGCTCATCATCTTTCAGAACCAGACCGTTTCTTCTTTGGAGTTCAGTCATGTCAGGCAATGAAGACTCTGACTGACTTCACGTGGCTAAGGTGTTATTTTCTATTTTAGAGTAACAAACTTTGCTGGGTTTGCCTCAGGTTTTTTTTGTTCTTAATTGTAGTCACTGGACTGGAACAAGAGGTAGGAAGACAGGCACTGTAAAGCATTTTTTTCAAGCCATAGTAATCCAAATGTTTTGCTTCAATTTGTTTTAAACAGCATACATTTAAACTGACAAAACCAAGAATATTTTCTGAGCTGCTGCATCCTTCACACAAGCTACTCTGCCATGATATTGCAGCCCATATGTTCCACAATATCACACTTCTCAGCGCTACCTAGGTAAATGATAATGCTAACAAATCCCCTTCTGTGCATGTAGACAATACAGCATGTGGGTGATAAATCTGGACCCAATTTGCAGAGTTTACTTTCCATATCTTAAGGTGCTCTGCAGAGGTGAAGACACCTTATCCCCTGTAAGTTTTGCTCCTGCTTAACACCCCAAAACACTGTTTCAGGCCCCAAGTCATGGCCACATTTTGGCATCAGAAGATATTCAAATGAAAATTCTGTCAGAACACTGCACTGCTGCATTACCGAGCAACTAAAGCACTCCCTGAACTACTGAACCATAAAACACCATCCTTAACCTCTACCAGCTAAAGACCAAGGCCAAATATTCAATCCAGACCTTTCCCATGATTCCAAACACCCCCTCTCCCAGACTCCAGCTGCAAAATCCAGGTTCCAACACACATTTCCATGAGCCTCACATTGTTAAAGTCAGAGTCCAAACATCTTTATGGTGCAAGGTATTCAGGCCAGATGGCCATTTCTTCTTCTTCCGCCTCAAAATAACCATTCAGATCTGAGATCATCAGAGATAAACTTATATCACTTCACTTGAAAATCCCAGGGAATTCTTAAAGGGGGAAGGAAAAGAAAAAAAGACCAGTTTTTCAAGATGATGCACAAAGGAAAAAAACCCCATGATGTTAAATGTAAGAAAAGACCATAGAATTCAAGTGCATGTTTCTTAGTTTTGATTAGATCATTCTTTGTCTTTTCCTAGGAAAAGGCATTGCCATTAGCAAGCTTGCTGATGCCAAGTGGTAGATACAAAGCCTAGTGGTGAATCTAAAGGACAACTACTAGTCCAGAAGCAGCCAATCTATGTCCCGGAGAAGGTGGTCCTTGCATGGAAGACATAAAGCAAATGAGAGCTTTAATCAAGTGACCAGGTTACATCTGTATTCGCCACATTAAACAGAGGAAGTTTTTATGCAAAACCTTTCCAAGAAAAGCAAATCATCTCCATAGCCCAGCACTAATTTTCCAGGAAAAGCAAAGATGCTGCTTTCCTCATATTTTCAACAAAATAGTTTCTCAGCGTGCAGCATGTCACATTATTACATGCGAGACCATATGTGTGACAGTGCTGGGGGCCAAGGGAAGGTTCTCACATTCACACCAAGTGCTACACTGAAGGGCTTTGCTTCTGATACCTTTGCTCACTTGCTTTGTACTCTTTCATTATTTAAGAGTGATCTGAACACGCAGCCCCTCTGCCAAGCCCTGTTTGCAGTTTTGAGGCCTCTCCAACAGTTGTTTTAAACACCAACACCACCTGGAAGTGCACGAAAGCAGAGCACGTGGCTGTGCTCATTCACCCTGACTCACACTCAGCGACAGTGCAATGGCAGTTGAAGCAGAGGGCAACAGAACAGAACACAACCAGAAAGTTAAATCAAAGCATTTTTGACTCAAAAGCTGCAAAAATACCAAGAATTTCTTCTAAAATTAATAGGAAAGAGAAATCAAGTCCTGCTGAGGAACTCTTCTGCTTTCTTTCTCCTTTTTTCAATGGAATTATATGCATTTGGAGCAAAAGAAACAAAATGTAACTAAAACTTAGCCAAATATTTATGTATTTTTTATGGTGTTCACATTTTTCTTGCACAAATTCCTATGCCTCATGGTCAGCTCGTTAGATAGTAAAGATACTTTACAGGAAACAAACCAACAAACTTTTCTGCATAGTCCGCTGGCTGAAATGGGATTTAACTCAGGGCAGTTTCATCATAAGAGTGAAATAAAACACTTCAGTGATGGAGTCAAATACTGCATCACTTGTATTGCACTGGCACTCACTGCATTTATTAACCATGAAATAGTGGCTCCTCTCTTGGAGCGTTACCTGTGCTGTTTACAGAGGGCATAGATCACAGACACGCACTGAAGAAAGCAGCAAGAACCACCTGAGAACCAAAATCTGTTCCTAAAGAGCAACCAAACAAAAATCAACCCTCAAACTTTGACAAGTGAATTTGCTATTTGCTCAGGAGCACACTGTCAATGCTTACATAGTACAGGAATCTAAACGGTTTCAAGCAAAATAGAAATCTTATCTTACTGATTTCAGAGAACACATTGGGGAATAATGGTTAATAGCGAATAGCATTACAATGAAAACCTGTGCAATTACATGGCAGCTAGGTTGTTATTCAACAACGATCACTAGCTCATCTAACTGGGAGGTAAACTACAGTAGAAAACAAGATACTATTGAACCTTGATCTCATACCTAACACATGTGTTGCTAGAACTCCAACACAAGGACATGTATAGTTATGTTCCTGTTAAGCTCATAAAGTTCATGTAACTGTAGTTTCAGAGCGCATAATTGTCACTCAGATCAGTATATGAACAAACACTGTGTGCACAGCAGAATTGTAAGGGTGGAAACCATCTGTTAAGAGCCCAGAAGGCACAGAGTTCTTCTCTAGGCATAGAGGAGGTGGCTTCTATTTACCTACCTAGTGAACAGAACTCTGTTCCTGAAAGCATTCTATCTAAACCAGAAAAGCCAAGGAAACCATGTCCATCCATTCCCAGAGCTCCAGCAAAAGGTAACACTGAAGCAAACACGTCATCCCCTTGGGTCTGGATGAGACCTACCAAAGCATCTCCTACATCAGCACAGCAACCTCTGCACACTGTACTTGAGACTGAAAACAGCTAAAGACTCTCTGTGCCTCATTCAGACAGCAGTTGCCTGACAGATTTGCCTGATTTTAAGGCTGCTTTATTTCTTTGATTTGGATATTAAATCTTTTTCAAGGGTCTCAGATTCAGTACCTATAATGGAAGGTGAAAATCTTAGCTTATGGTCTGGTTAGAGTATAACTATTGCTACTCAATGACTTGAGCACCTCATAAAATCTGACTGCTACAGTCCTCCCAAACTGGCCAGAGTCAATCAAGTAAGCACCATTCTGATAACAAGACGATTCCTATGTAAATAGATATACCCTTAATGCCACTCTGTGTGCCAACCCCTCTACGGCCTGCTTGACTTCCAGTCAGTAGGACTTTTCTGAATAAGGTGAGCAGGTTTTGGCCACATGGTGAAGAACAAGATCACCAGCTGTGTGCATTCAGTTTAAATATTCAGCCCACCTTTCAGTGAAGATTCATTTGTCATGTCCCTTGGCACTTTCGAGTCTAATTACTGAAGGCTATACAACCTCCCTCCCCACCCAAGAGTCTATTGTTTTTAAAGTGATAGCAAACAGCTCTATCTAAATGAAGAACAATCACAAGAGGATCTCAGTTGCAAACAATTGCAGAAATCAGGAGAATTTTCCATTTCTAGCCTGCACTTCTGTAGATGAGGGGATAAGAGATAATGGCCTCAGGCCTACACACAAGATGTATCACACAGACAGCTTTTGCTCTCTAGCGGACACTGCTCAAGTCCACCTGAGGCCAAACCTGGAAATACCCTGTTGGCTCTTGTGACAGAACAGCTTGGAAGAGGTACGTGCCTCAGCAGAGATGTTCCTTCCAGGGGAGTTGCAGGAAAGGTATTGCTCACATTGTTCATGCTTTGATTCCCAGATATACACTACGGTATTCTGCCACTCCACAGCATCTTTCAACAAGCTGTGCTTTTAAATTCCCTCCACACGTGACCTTCTAAAAACTTAAGCAATCAACCAACCAACCAACCATGCACAGATGAGCTCATCTCACTCATACAGTAACATGATGGTCCAGGTTTCCTTGGATTCTCCACAAAAATAAGTCATTTTACAGGTGGGAAATTGAGGCTAGACAAAGAGACAGGTGAGCAAAGAGACATCACCCAAGGTCATCTCTGAAATTGCCGAGTTGGAAGTGCATCCTTTCCCTCCCCACCTGAAATGACAGTCCTTTCCAAACCATCCTACACGTGCAAAGGGGATAAAATACCTATAAGAAAATTTGTTCTAGTGGTGAGCTTCCCAGGGGGGTTTGAATGACAGAGCGAACAGCACCTTGACAGTGTCTATTTAAACAAAGGAAGCACATTGTACATGTCTCAGACATTTCTCTATAGAGTTCAAGGCAGCAAAGGTCACTGTATGCTATACCTTTAAATAAAGTAACCAAGATAAAGGGGAGAAACCTCAGCTAGAGGTGCCGGTTGTGATAAGGGCGGGCTCTGTAGGTAGCTGTCTGTTGCCATCTTGTGGATAAAATAACACATGCCAAAATCAGAGCAGTAAGGAAGGGTCCAGATGCCCTTCAAGAAAATTCACTCTCTTTCCTTTTGGATTACCTCTGAACTATTCTTCCTCTCTGTTATCAGCCTCTTTTTTGTTTGCTTTTAAGATAAAGAGACTTTTTTGCTGTTTGAAAACCCCCGTGAAAGAATAGCCAGGATCAAATCCAGAGTTCCTTTAACTAGTTGGAAAGACTGGCTGAGAGAAGGCAGGGGAGGGATGAAGAAGAAAGGGAAAGCAGACAAAACTCCTGCACCAAACGGCAAACAAAGGGTTTGCTTTGCAATTTCACGGATCAAGCAGTGGTCAAGGGGTGAAAGCCCTAACTGGAACTTTTTAAATGGCACTGTATCAACAGACACTGGAAAGCCAATTAGAAGTTTTCTTTTGTCATTAACAGTTGTGATTCCAGCTACCTCCTGGCTCTTCCTCTCCTGTTACAGTTTACCCAGGGACAAAGGTGTTCAATGTAATTTATGCAATGCCAAGCCAGGGGACTATGTTGACTAATTGTGTAAAGTAGGAGGTTTTCATGCCTGGTAGTCCTTCTCAAGTCACCAGTTCACAAGTGCAAACAGTGAGAGAGGGAAGCAGGAACTCTGCCTGGAGGAGTTGTTATTCCTAATCCTACCCTTCAAGATTTATGCACTATTGGTTTAGATCACACGATCAGAGCAGCTCAGCAGTCTGCCAACAAAACCAGCTCATCCATTTACATCACTTGCCATGTAATCCAGAAAATGTCTCCCTGCCTCAGTTTCCCCATAGAAGAAACTGCAGCTGATACCTTGACCTTCATTTATTAAACCCTTTGAACTCTCTAGTGCAAAGTCCTACTAAAATGAACTATTGTCAACATGCTATCTTCTGTAAAGATCTAAATTTTGGTGCCAACCCAAAGTCAAGATGATAATATCAATGATAATATGCACATCAGAAAACTACGGAATAAGGAAGATATGGAAGATGCCACAAGTCAGGCACTGATACAAATCCAGCACAGAGACTCATTCATATTTAGGCAAAGAAGGGACCACCCCAAAGCCCCAAGTCACTTCCAACCACTTGGGTGGTTTCAAGTGCACTTGAATATAGTTTCAAGTGCATGCAAGAGAGAACAAGAAGATAGTCCAAGTTAATGTCAAACACATAGCATAGTCCTCAGCAGAAATCTAACTCTTTATCAAAACCAGGAAGGGTAACACATGCCCCATTCCTGGCAGTGTTCAAGGCCAGCTTGGACACAGGGGCTTGGAGCAAGCTGCTCTAGTGGAAGGTGTCCCTGCCCATGGCAGGAGTTGGAGCTGGGTGAGCTTTAAGGTGCCTTCCAACCCAAACCATTCCAGCAGTCTGTGATTCTATAACACGGCTCTGGAACATCACCATATAGATACAGTAATATACTAAAAGCCTTGTGATCTTCACTGGCTGGGACTATCTGTCTCACACAAACATACTCAGAACAGAAAAGCTCAGAACTAAATCTTAGCCAGCAGTACTAACCAGGGCTTATTTATATGGTTTATTTGGTAATTCTACAGCATTTATGGCATAACAACTGGGAAAGCAATTCCTAAGGGCATCACTACCCTCCACTGCCATACTCGGAGCACACAGTTGAATTAAGTCTTCATTTGAAATGACCAGATAACCACCACTCCCTATCAGCCAAACACCAAAAACCCACAGATGTCTGAGAAAAAAAGGTATTAATGTTTTAACACTGTTTGCCCTTTAAACAGAATGTCAGTTAAGTGAATTAATGTCCAATGGACAGTACTTAAGGAGCAGGGAAAGTGTTTCCGCATGATATCGTGCCCCCAGGCAATGAAGATGATCATTTTCTACCCTACTAGGAAGGGCATCACACCATTAAATTGTGACAAATTAGTTTTGTGCTATGTGTTTTACTTGTCCCACGTGGTAACTAAAACTTTTACGTTATTTGACTGCAAAGCACATCAGAAACAGTTCTGAGCATACAGTGGGGCAGACTCAGAGAACAGAGATTGCTCCTTGCTGAACCAGAATCAAGCCTCAAAATGGCTTACACAGGAACATCCTTGCTTGCCTTAGTGCCCTTACTCTGCAAATATACCACCAGATTCAATGACAGTACTCACCAAAGAACATGCTACTCAGCAGAATTGGGCTTTTATTCACCTTCCATTGTTACCTGTCCTTTCAACTAGCTGAAAGCATCTGAAAAAGCCTGGTCCAACAGATAAAGCACCAGAGCAGAAGTCTGTGGAGCTGTGTTCTTGTCTGGGCTTTACTCTATTTCTTTTTTTCCTAGGATCATACAACATTCCTTGTGTTTCCTGTTCTCTTCATTACATTTCTTGAGGTGCTAAGCTGTTTGGGGTATGAACTTCTTATTGTATGTACAAAACAACACCTTCCTTCTTCAAATGCAGACTCATTATGAAGCAGTGAACTACCCTGAAGAGGACATCTGCAGAACTGGACACAGAAAATAGCCTTGCTGTGCTATGTCTGAATGTGCTCTGTGGAGAAACTTGGGCTAATGGCTCAGATTAACTTGCTGTGGTAAGCTGGATAAATGATCAAAATCTTCACCCATATACATTTGTCTTTCAGCTGGTACTGCCTGTGTGGGGCAGCCTAGGCTTTACCTGCTGAAAAGGGCTCCTGGCCTCAGGTCTACTTCTTGGTTTTACTGTGGAGAGCTTCAAATATTCACAGAGCAGCTCCTTCCTGCTTACCATATGAAGATAAACCAGCACAGACTTTGGGTTACCCCAATACCTAAGATCAGACAGTTTGAAAAGGGAATTATCACAGCTATTTCAACTTAAATTCATCAGACTGAATCCCTACTTTGCCAGGATGGACTGGATTCCTGGCATGCTTCTGCCCATGTGATTGAAGTGCCCAGGAACATTTCCAGCTGGTAAATCAGCAAGGTTTTCATTATTACGCCCGAGCTCAGGGAGTTCTGTTACCCTCAGTCTGAGCTGACGCAGGAGTAGGAACCCAGCTGCACAGCATCCCAAGGGAATGGACCACTAATGCGAAATGTCCTAGGGGAAATGGTTTTTGGTGACCCTAGCGAGTTCCTCGTTGATGATGAGTTCAATATATGTGTATACAAGAGTCATATGCACAACTGGATCTATCAGCAGCAAATGGCATAGTCCTCTCAAATCAGGTAGCTCTATTGGGATCATAGAATCCCAGACTGGTTTGGGTTGAAGGGACCTTAAAGCTCATCCAGTTCCAATCCCCTGCCGTGGGCAGGGACATGTCCCACTAGAGCAGCTTGCTCCAAGCCCCTTTGTCCAACCTGGCACTAAAAAAATGAAGATACAAACCTCAAACCTTCTCCCCAGGATTTGCACACATCACCGAGCCCTTCAGCAGTGGCTGGTGGCAGGAAGTTCCACCAATTGACTTCACACATGCTGGGAAGTATAAGAAATCTAATGAGTAAACTACTGGGGCAAGATCTCAAATTCAATTGCCGCAGATGTCCTGATAAATCCCCAAAAACTTCGGCAGCTCTCCAACCTCGTGCTGAATCACAAACCTCCTCAAGACCTGCTCCATTTTATTCCGTAAAATTCCATCCAATTTGGACCTTTAGGCATTTCAGACTATTTTGTTTTAAAGTACAAAATGAGTGAAAGGAATGGGAACAGAAAGTTAGTGACCCACCACCCTGCCATATTTACTCTGGTTAGTATCAGTTAAAAAATGAGCCCTGAAAGGCTGAGTGGAGCTCAGCCGACGTTTTGGAACGTACTGTAATTCCTCAGGAAAACTCTTTGTGAAAAGTAAGCAATATATCCTAGCGTAGAAGTATGGAACCACCATGCAAAACATCTGTGACCTTGCACAGAGGTCATCACTGCTGTAGTGTTTCTCTTTACTCTTAAAGAAATGTCAGGCCATTTTTTACACAAGACTTATGACAGGGTGCTGTTTATTGTATCACAAAGCCACTATAACTCCAGCACAAGGAAACTGCTATTATTTGGAGAGTATATATCTTTCTGACTAGCAGTAAAGATGAAAATAAGAAGGGTCTTTTTCAGAGAGAAGTCAGTCTTCCTTAATGACACCAGCATCTTCTCCAGGACTGAAAACTGAACCAGTACTGGACTGCTCAGTCTGATTAAGGCTCAGACTTTATGCTGGGATTTTCTAGTAGGTGACACAGGGTTTGTGCTTATCTTCCACTGAAAATGGTGCCAAATTCGCAGTTTTTGAGGTGTTTTACATGACCATACAATCACATTAGCCACTAGCCTTGAAATCCCAGCTCCTTTCAACAGAGAGGTGCTTCCCCCCACACACAGAATTTCATGTTGAATCCAATTGTTTGTTTCATGTGAGAAGTGTTAAAGAAAATGTCAAGGACAATTTAGGGCAGAATAAAAGTCATTCCCAGTCACCTCCATTTCCTTTTTACCTTTGTCAGGGAAAATTGCTTGTGGCTTTTTCTGGTAGCTCTGTTCAGTCCTGCCCGAGTACACCGTGGGGGCACCAGGCTGTGAGGGCTGCATCTTTTAAATCAGGAGTCTAACTGAGATCCTAACTAGTTGTGTTCATTGAAGGTCCCTCGGTACTTTTCACAAGACTAACCTCTGTATCCTGGCCAAATTCCAGCTCAAGTAATTACAATCCACTTTCCCAAACATCCCTCTTCTTTCCCTGCAGCACTTCCAATTGCATATGAAATTATTCTATTATCTAATTATAATAGTGCCCACAGACTCCTGTCAAGCTTAGGGATTCTGTGAGGTGCTAGAGAGCACAGATGCACACACAGCAGCACACTGTGCAAGTGCTGAGACCTGCAACTACCTCTGAAGGCCAGACAGGGTTCAGTCTGAGATATAATCCAATAAATTAATATAAGAAAGAGAAGTGCAAGAAAGAAATCTGCAAGTTTAAGAAAGCAAGCAAAAGAAGGGCAGGTCCCCGCTGGTGGTGTTTTAGGCTGACTGTGTGCTATTTCATCAGTACCACCCCCACAGCAGTTGAAAACAAAG
>JBCJKH010060221.1:0-55369 GCA_039877255.1 Loriculus beryllinus | reverse complement strand
GTTCAAACTTAAACAGGGAAGGTTTAGATTGGATATAAGGAAGAAATTCTTTACTGTGAGGGTGGTGAGGCACTGGAGTGGGTTGCCCAAAGAAGTTGTGAATGCTCCATCCCTGTCGGTGTTCAGGGCTGGATTGGACAGAGCTCTGGGTGGCATGGTTTAGTGTGAGGTGTCCCTGCCCATGGCAGGTTCCACTCCCCCCCCATGGCAGAGGGGGTGGAACTAGATGATCTTAAGGTCCTTTCCAACCCTAACTCTTCCATGATTCTATATTTTTGAGGTTTGGTTGATTATTATCGAACTTCAGAGTAATGAGACTTCATTTCTAGCCCCAGATAACGTCTGCAGATTCTCCAGCACTTTGTGACCATGGGAAAACTTCATTCCTTCATTTGTACAAAGAGGATAATAATAATTATACTATACAAACAAGTATTTTTATGAAAAAATTGCATGCAGAGGCACTGAGACTTCACAGTGGTGTGCTTTACGGTATGTTATTGGGAGATATATTCTTTGCAAATGCTGAGACAGTATTAGATAATAGTAAGAGTATGAATATAAAATGTTCATCATTATCACCATTGTTATTTTATTTGACTGTACAAAAGAAGAGACACAGAAATGAAAGAGTATTGAGCTGTAGTAATTTAACTTGTCCTAAATCAGGCTTTTGTTTAGCTGTATGAGGAAAGCAGAATGCCTTTGTCCCATCTTTTTAATATGTTTTTTCCTTGAATTTTTTGGGTTTAATGAATAGCAATCAATTTTTAGGCAATGGCTTGTCTTGCACATCAGAACACTTCACAAAGTGACGTAAATTATCACCATTGTTGCTATAAATAGAGGCGAGGATAATATATTTAGCATTTTATCACATCTTATAAGGAAAGAAGAAAGTATGAAAAAAGTTTACTTTGTGCACTGCAAACTTATTTAATTGCATTCTAGCAACACAAATTATGTTGCTACAAAGACCGTAGTTCACTCCAGGTCATCAGGAAGGGTGCTGAACACCGCAGTCTGCTTTTGTCTCCTGTCTACAAGTTCAGAGGAGCTTTCAGTGGTGACTTTCACACGGGTTGCATTGTTCTGTCTGTTAGTGTGCAAAATATGTTTTCCAGTATAACAGGACTTATTTTTGCTTTTGTGATCAATATTGAATCTGTGGGACAAAAATGAAATAAGTGTTTCCTTTCTCCCATATTTCCCTGTTCTGTATTTTATTCAAGTTTTTTTATCCAGCTTTATACTTTGTTCTTGCCTTCTTTGAATTGCATCTGTTTATTTCAAACCATTTTCTACTCTTATTAAGATAATTTTGAATTCTGAAGGTGTTCTCCAGTGTACTTACAGCCCCTCCCAGCTTGGCATCATTTGCAAATTTAATTAAATTAATTAAATGAAAATTAACCGAAAGATTCCCATTGGCTTCCAGGGGCATTGGAGTGAATCCAGGCTGTCTTACATCTTTAAGAAGTGGTTCAAGGGAAATACGCTTACTGCTTTAAGGTCGTTTTTGTAAGCGAGAAGACAGATGCATGCTGAATAATTCAGGGTCATCATTGCTGATTGAGAGAGATTTAACTAATTTGTCAAAATAATGACCTTTGTTCACAGTGGGGAGCAAGTGGTTTTGGATTATTTCTATCCCCAAGGAGACACTGGAGGAGCATGGGTTTAGGTCTGCGCCTTCACAAGCGGCTTGTTTAGAGATGTAAAATGAAAGATAAGCGTCAGTAGCAGTGGTGTTTGCAGATGGTGAGAGACATATTAGAATGATGAAGGTGATACTTTCCTTTTAGCCTGATGGAAACTACACTGCTACCCACTCTATGGAATACTTGGGAATGACAGGATCACCCCTGTCCTGTTCCCGGCTTTGGCACACACACATGCATACACACCCATAGGCATGCACCTCTTGATTCACTGCTGTTTCCCCATTAAAAGGAAATCAGAAGGCATTGAGAGCATGACGTCTTCCTTAAATGAGTGCAAGGAGAGCAAGTCCCTAGCAGAGGGGGAAAGGACAGGCAGCCCTGTCTGCATCTTGGTTGGTAACAAGCAAGGTGCAGAGAGGACTTCGTTAAAAGCAAATGTATCAGGTGGTGACCCCCCTAGCCATGCCAGTCTGCTGCAACTCATGCAAGTACGGTCACAGTCTGACCTCCATGTGTCACACCTTAGTAGTGTGAGGGTGACAAGCTCACAGCCATGTGCCATTCTGCAGTCCAGCTTGGGAACTCATTTATCTTCAGTTTTCCAAAAATAGGAAAGTGGAGAAAGAGATGGTTGTGTTAGTGAGTCAAATGAGAACAGAAATCCCCTCCTTGTTCAGCACCGCAGCCCACTGCTCCGGTTGGGAAGGATGCTCCCATTCCAATACAAACTTTGCAGTCACTTTGACAGCAAGTGTTGTTTGGAAAACATTCCCTGGCATTTTGGCCTGTCCATGTTGCTTGATGCCAGCTTTCATCTGGCATTTGTTTATTATGGCTGCTGCTCTGCTGTTGGGGCACAGTCCTGCTTAGATATATGCTTCTCTGCAAGTGATTTTTGGCTTAAAAAGGCTTAGGTCTCTTTGAGAAATTTTTCATGCTTTGCTATTTCGTTTTCTCCAGTCACTGCAAGGTGCTGGCCAACTTTCCAGAGCCTGCCATGCATGCATGAGTGTATATGTATTGCAACAGATTTCTCCTTTTTCCTCTAAGTGGTAATGGTGGATGTCTGAATACTTGCCAGAGGAACAGAACTAGGCTTTGCCTGTACAAACTCAGTATCAGAAAGAGAACTGGATCTTCAAGACTCTTTGAAGTCATCCTGTTACCAAGATAGAAATCTCTTTGTTCCTGTAGCTCTAAAGCCTGCCATTGCTAAACACATGTAGTCTCCTTTTCCCTGTGTTGGAGTGACTGAAATGCATTGCCCAGGATGGTGTCTAAGTTACACAGGTAATTTCAGCAGCAATAGGTCATTGTTCTGTTAAGTACTAGCTGAGACATGGCTAAACTGAAGGAGTTGCCTGCAGATCTGTGCTTGTGGGACACTGAAGTCTGAAAGCACTGAAGAGTTCAAATTCCTCTCCTTTCATCTTAGTATTCTCACTGCAGGGTCTTTTCGTGCACTTCTGTCTGGCTCTCACCTCCTTCAAGTCTGCGGAGGTCTGGTTTCATACATGGCTTAGGTCAGATCAGTTCTCAGTGGTGTCCCTAATTAAAATTTATGTATAACCCGTAACTCTTTTGGAAAGAAATTAGAAGAGCAGGACACTTCTTGTCTGAGGGCAGAAGTCCTGGCCCTTTTTATGGTAGAATAAAAGCTTACCCGAGTCAGAGAAAAGTCGGAGATCTGGGTGAAATCCTTGGGCAGAAATTTTGCATCCTTAATGCTCCAAACACTAAGAGTATCCTGTGAAATAGAAAAGTGCTATTGTCTCCACTTGATGGATGGTAAATGACTCTACTAAAGAGTGGATCCTTGACCACGCAAATCCAATTTGTTACTGGAGGGCTAGAGACATGACATGCCTGCAATGTCTATGGCATGCCATGGCCTGTGGCGCAGAGATGCCCAAGTTAGTGAGTCTACCCAGTGCTGCACTCTATGGAACAAGGTACAGAGCTAAATCATGGCCACGGCACTGTGCATACATATCTATTGCTTTTAGTGCTCGGTTGGTTAGATATGTTGTAAATCTCTATAGATCTCCCAGCTTGAGGACTGGTTCGCCCATAGTGCAAGTACACCTTGCACATGTGGTATTGGAACCAACATAACCGGGTCTTCCCAGTCCCATGCAGTGGCCTTCATCACTCTCCTGCTGTCCTTCCTTTATGGCTGTTTTTGTCAAGAACACAGGCCAAACTTTATAATCCGTTTGCAAATGTCAAAGTGTCATTTCTGAGCCTTCAGTAACCACCTGTCGCTGCACAACGAGCTGCGTAATTAGAACTGACAATCCCTGTCTAGAGGTTTCTTGGAAACTGGAAAAATGAGAATGTTGTCAAAAAAAAAAAAAAAAAAAAAAAGCAGTGCTTCCAGCCTGCAGTGCAGTGTGGAGATGAAAGATGAGTGGATCCAAGGAGGCAGAGAATGTATCAGCCCGGTGCCTTTTTCTAACTAGTTTAGAAGTCAGAAATGGTCTATAAAGATTTACATTTATCTTACAGCCTTAAAGAAAATGTATTTTAAGCTGGCTTGTTTATGTCTCTTCTCTTTGCTGGACCAAACTAGCAGCAAGTTTCGTAGCAGTCATGCTTAAAACAGCAATAAGGGTGGTAGTTTCATTTTGCTTCAGTTGATCAAAAAGAACTTCTATATTTTATTCATTTTCTAGTTTTTTAGTAGTTTTCCATAAAATTATGAAAACCCTGTAAAAGTGGATCTTATTTTTTCTAACAGAGAGAAAATGCATTTAATTGAAGTCAGTGTTAGATCATGCCGTGTTCTCAATTCTGAGTAACAGATACAAATCTCAGAATAAGATACGAATGTTTTGCAGGTGATAAGTGACTTTCAATGGCCTTTAGTGCTCAGATTTGGGAATCAAGCTGGAGACCTCCTGAGTTAGGAGCCCAGTCTGAACCAGGGGATCTGAAGCACAGAGCTTGCCCAGCCATGGGATCTTACACTGTGCAGCAGGGCGTGCAGAGGAGCTATGGCACACACTACTCAGCACATCGTGCATACTTCATTCCCATCCCACCTACACCCTCAAAAGCAGCATATATGTAATAGTCATTTGAATTTGCTGGTGAAGGAGAGCTCTCCTTTGCACTTGTACAAAAGATCAAAAATGACCTGGTAAGGATAGATGAGAAATGACTGGAAATGTGTTTCAGGGTAATGAAGAGAAAACCAGGAGTTCTTTAGAAAGACAGGCTTGTTAACATAATTGTAATGTATGTGATGGCAGTGCCAAAAAAGAAAATTCACCATAGCCAATGGAAATACTGTATTAAGCAAATATTGCAGAGATTCAGACAGTCCAATCCTTACATCTGCTTATGTGATGATCCTGCAGGGGTATCACTCCAAAAGATAAAAGGTACCACAGCTGCTGAGCCACAGGAAGATGCCAGAAGGGTGGCAGCAGTGTGTGTGCCAATAGCAAAACTGTGGAGCTCCCACAGGTAGTGGGGTCAGGGGAACTCCTCACTACCACAGCAGAGTCTGCCCTGGTCTGGAGTAACAGGGCACTGCGGATTTTGGGAATCATTTCTGGGCTGGGTCACACATGTACTGGGAAAACTTAGGTATGTGTTCTGATCTCTGTGTGATTCAGCTCTCTATCTCAAAAAATAAATAGAAGTCTGATTCCCTGCCTTGGTTCGATGTCATAAAAGCTGTATGAAGGGAAGATCGCTGGGTACAAAGGGTCTCGTCTCTGACTGTAGAATGTTGCTGCAGTATGCTGGATTTGGTGATTATCAAAAGCAAGTGATCTCCACATTGCTGAAACCATGCCTCACTGAGGAATAACCTGGTGGATGCCAGAGAGAATTACACACATACCTTCTGTGATCAGCATATGAGGGAATAAAACACATACTTGGTAAATTCATCCAAATATAGATTTGTTGCTTAATATAGGACAAAGCAGTGTAAAATCAGTATTATGGTAGCCAATATAAATATTTTTGGCCATTTGTGAATGAGATTTGATGACTTCAGCTGAATTGCAGGTGGCATCACTTGTGGAACAGAAAGGAGTTGACAGGGATTCTAGTTTCCTATAGACAAAGGGAGTATAAAGTATCCTAGATATGACAGATGCTTTGCACACCTAGTTTTACTGTCATGGTAATTATAGACAAAATCAAAGTTACTGACTGCAGGTTAATGCTGCTGGTTCTTTTGTTTCACAGTTTGGATCTGAGATCAATGTTTTGATTCTGGGGTGTTCCAGTGTGCTTGGAATGCTGGGGAAGAGTGGGACTGCTTCGCGGTGGGACTGCCAGCATTCCTTTGCCAGTCCTTTTTGCATTTGGGGAGATTCAGCATCTCCTGAGGTCCTTCAGCTGCCCTGGGAGAATACAGGAATTCCATACAGTATCTTGCCTTCCTGTGTGTTCGGTCAGATTCGTGGTGCGCACAGTTCTGTCTGTTTTCTTCCCAGCTGCTCCCAAAGGTGTGGATTTTGCATACAGTATGAGCAGCTCTTGGAACAGGCTGTTTCAAGCTGTGTGCTCTCAATTACCTTTCTCTCTCCAGCATTGCTTCACTGACTGGTTCTGACAAATAGGGAAGACTGACCGTCCCTTTTGCAGCGTGGTTACAGTGTTTAGTCTGTCTGATTTGTCACATTATTGATCTGCTCTGCTTCACTTGGAAGTCAGGTATTTATTGCCCACAAACAAGCAGCCTGTGTGTCTCCTTTCTTTTCTTGAGTGTGAGGCAGAGTTGTTCAATTGTTGTTACTCCTTTTTAAGCTTTCCTGGAAGATGGGGAAAAATGCCATTCTTAGTTTAGTAATAAAAAGCTTGGGGGTACTGGATGTGTTCATCATTCTTCTCCCTCTTTGCTCGGATGCCTGCAGTGAGTGATACAGTGAGTGGTACAAAGTGCATGTGGTTTTCTGATCAAGAGAGAAGCACGGAGATGTAGCTTAATTAGCATCGGCAAGAAAGTGTTGACACATTCATTACAAACAATTGTGGCTTCTAAAATCTAAAGCACGAGGTGGTGGGTTGAGTCCAGCAGCTTTCTGGCTAGTTGTCAGACAAGTACTTGCCTATCGAAAGCCCTCCTGCATGACAGTGCTGACATTCCCATGTCCCACTGACTTAGAGGCACAGACACCAAAGCCGTCTCTCATTCTTTTGCTTATCCTGTGCTGGCAGGAGCACCGCTTGCTGACCATCAAGAGCAGCAGGTGGACAGGAAGTCACCACCTTCCTTTTCCAGCTGGAAAGCAAGAATTGCAGCCTAGCCAACAGCAAATGAGGGATGGCCATAGCAGCAAAAGGAGTGGAGAACTGCAGGGGTGAATGGAGCCATTTGATTTCTCTTTCCATCACCTGCTCGCCAGCGACACAACTTCACCCTTAACCCCACGTCCCACAGAACTGTATTGTGCCCTTGGTGTGGCTGTGATCTAGTGCTGGTGCAGGTGAAAAAAGCGGAGGACTGTCCTCTAACTATAGACAAATTCCAAGCAAGAGAAAGATGTACTTGTATAACCCTAGCACCTGAGCTCTCTCTTGTTTCCTTTAGATTAAGCTTTGCAAAATCCCTGTAAAACAAGGGGATAGTATCCTCATTTTACAAATACATCAAAGGAAGATTAAAGCCAAGATTCTTAAAGAGATTTAACCACCAAACTCCCCTTGAGTTTAGTGGGAGCTAACAATTCAATATCCTTGAGAATATGGATCTCAATAAATTACACACAGTCATCTAGTAAGTGTGTGATGGAGTTGGGAATTAATCGCAGGCTTTGAGAAAGCCTGTTCTGTGCCTTTACTTTCCTTTCCGCAGATGAGAATAGCACTATTCATTGCACTAAAGGTACTCCAGATTTCATATGATTGGATTTTAATTGAGCAGAGTTTCATTGTGAAGGTTTTGTTTTGATTTATGGCCCCAGTTGATTATGGCTTATTGGGGAAAATTTGGCACAATATATTCAGGTTTGTAGCTCTGTAAAACAGCTTCATGAAATTATGCTGATTTCTCAGGAATTTAATCCCTGACAGAAAAGGGAAGAAAAGGATGCAAGCAGGTTCCTGTTGTGTCAAAGAAACATCCTGTTTTGACATTTCCAAAATGAAATGTTTTGATTTTTCATTTTAAAATAACAGTTTTTCTTGATGTTATGGTATCTTTACATAACTTTAATCATTTGAAATTGAAATGAAAACTCATTTCATGACCCAGAAATGAAACCAAATGTAGGTGTCTTGAAAGCCCTCATGAAATGAAGCATTCATCCTCCTCCTCTACTGCCTGTCCCATAGGACAGTCCCATGTGCTCTGGGAGCATGTCAGCCCAGGTGGCTCCTGGCTGTCCTGTGCATGGCGGCAGACTGGGGACAAGGATGAAGCTCTTTCCAGACTGCAGTTATTCCTTAGGCAGGTACTTAGGCATGGTATGTAAGGGGGTTTAATGATGTGTCCGTAAATGACTGCGTGGCAACTGCTCTTTTCTAACTACATCCTTGACAAATGTATGGATTCTGTGCAGATCCACTGCATAGAGATAAATTTAACTGTTCTTACTGTGGAAATGAGTGCAAAAGCTATATGGAAGGGGAAAGTCCAACAAAATCTCATGCACCAAATCTCGATCTAAAAGAACTGAAAGGTTATTCCTGAGAAGAAACTTTAAATGATGAGATATCTCAGTTGGTAACACCAACACACTGCAAACATTGTGTCAGATACATAACTTCACAAAGTAAGTATTAAACTTGCAGCTAGAATTCAATGTTTGCCCAGAATTGTAAGTCCTTTTGAAATGTGCCATTACATACTGCACTCGGGTGCATTTTGCTGAGGGTAATATATTGATGTTTGCCATAAAGCTATAGAACAAACAAAATAATTTAATATAAATTAATTCATATCAGAGTTCTCTTAATCAGTATCCACTGTGATGTGCTTCAGGTGGATAAGTGCAGTAAAAAAACATTTTTCATTTACATAGGTCTCTGCTAATATCTATTTATTGCTGAACTTCATCTGGAGCAGTGCTAGGTGTATTTCCGTGATGACACTATGGAGTTGCCTAACAGGGGATAAGCTCTTAAGACCCTTAGAAACTAAGGAAGATGTTTGTCTCTGGGTCAAAAAGCAGATACAGATGTGGATAACAGCATTTTTTGGTGTCATGCTGCATTAGGAAAAACATTGCAGGAAAGTGTGGACGCTTTGAAGGTGAGGACTTTCAAATCTGAGAGCACCCTCTGGTTTTTCTGATT
Source organism: Loriculus beryllinus (assembly GCA_039877255.1). Taxonomy (NCBI): domain Eukaryota; kingdom Metazoa; phylum Chordata; class Aves; order Psittaciformes; family Psittacidae; genus Loriculus; species Loriculus beryllinus. Next base: position 46,445 of record JBCJKH010060221.1, on the reverse strand, counting down.
CTGTAGAGTTCAGGTATGTCACTTGTCACCTCCTCTGAAGGAAGCACAACCTTTCTGCATGGAGCAGAGAACCAGTATAAAGCGATGATGAGGTATAAAGCCTTGTGAACACAGTTTACAGTTTAGCAACTATTTTGGCAGATACTTCAGTACTTACAGTCAAAATTCAAAATATTTAAAATTAAGAAGACTTTATGCAGTGTACATCCCCCCACATGGGGAAAGCTGTCAAGGTGATGCCTTCACTGTTTCTTCCTGGGGGGAAGAATTACAAATCTTCTTTTCTCTGCAACACAGGAGGTGCTTTAATTATTCCTCAAGAGCAGCTGTTCAGTGGTTGTTCCTAATTCCAGCAGCACCTAGGGTAGTTATTAGGTCTGAGGACAGAGATTTCTCAAACTCAAGAGTCCTCACAGAATCCGAGGTCACTCTTTGGGACATCTTAGTGGGCTTAGGTCTGATCTGCCCCCTGCATTGCTTCTTTGTTATAGTCATTTATCTCTTCCTTGCATCATTTCAGGCTGGATTCAGTTATCACAGTAACAAATCTCACTCCAGCACTGCAGGTTAAGCGCGGGTGACTAAAGGTGACTCCGCCTCCCCCGAGTCATTTATAAGTGACTTATAGAGCTAATAATGGCCTCATCCTTTTGTACCTTGGTACACAGCTTGTGTTCTGGAGTCTTTTATAGCTCAAATTAGCTAGTTTTGCTTATTTATTTCCCTCCTCATTCAATTTTAATGGTTATAAGAGACTCTTCCATTCTTCTTCTGACAGCAGTGATTTAGGCAGGGCTCATTAACATAACTTATGCTGCTAAATATCACCATTTATGCTGGTAGACCAAGGAAAATGTGTGCAATGCTAAATCAGAGGAGATCCCATGAGCTTGCCAAGGTGGCAGGGCTTTGTTTGAAGCGTATATTATAAAATAAGAATGCTTCTATGAGGGAAGGATCACTTACAGAACATGCACAGGGGACCAGAGTCCCAGAGTGTTTCTGAAATACAGATTTTACATGGAAATGTCAGACACTTTCCTAACAGGCCACCTTGAAATGCCTAAACCAGAACTGCTCTAGGTGCATCTTATTTTCAAAGACTTACTAGCAGTGACTTTGTAAGAGTTCTACAGTATTACTGTAGCAGAATAGCAGTTTCCTGTGAGGGTTTTACCATTATCCTATGGGAGTTTAATGATGATAATTTGGTGTGAAATGACTATTAAAGCTATTTCTGAGAGCTAACAGTGAAATGCTGGGTACGTCTTCAGGGAGTTATGATGTACCCTCCCTCCCATTAGATCTTTGGATTCTGTTCAGCCCAGAGCTAACGTGGGTTTATGGGACCAAAGAAATAGTCAGCCACACAGATTCCTATCTACCATATACAGCCTCTGCAAAAGGGTAATGGGAAAAGCAGCAAAATCCTTTTAGGAAAGGGGTAGGAAAATGTTCATTGGAGAATTGGATGCCAGGAGGTCAGTTGGATATGGATTGTGTGTGATTTATGAGGGGCTTTATTGCTTCTTTCCATTTTTTTCCTAGGCTGGCTGAAGTCCTGCTAATACAAGACTTCAAAGCATTTAGTGTTTTGCTCCACAGACAGTCTAGCAAACAGCGAAATAAAATAAGAGAAATCAATAAAAACCAATTTCTCTTGCTTGTGGTCACACCTGAAGAACGTACAGAATGTGGGATGTTTTTCAACATACAGAATGTGGGATGCTTTAGAGGACTTCTTTTCAAATAACACAAACTGGCTTTAAAAGTAAACATTAAAAGTTTTATTATAAAAAAGTATTTTCTTATTAAAAAGTTTCATATTATAAAAATATGCCTTGCACCAGCAATACCCCCCTTCTTTTCTGGTCAGTGTTTGCCAAGGAAACAATTCTGTGTTACAGTGACACAGCTGCATCATTTTCATGGTTGCAGGGCGATCAGCTGAGTTTTGGGCTCAGTTTTGGGGTACCCCATATAGAGAGTTGCCGAAAGAATTTAGAGCGAGGATTTTGTGGAAGGAGGCAGCAATGACTTAACTCCATTCCTGCTTCTGACAATAGGACTAAGGGTTTGAATTAAATGCAATGCTGAGCTCATTTGAAATACTCCACTTTGCATGTTCTATAGTAGTGATGATTGAACTCGACACCCAGCTTGCCAGAAGCCACGTGTTCGGTACAGACATGGTGCACTTAGAAATCTAATTTCTAATTCTATGCTGTGCTGGCAGCAAGGAATGGGCCTCTGCCCTCTGCTGCCGTGGTGCAGGGAGATGAGATACGTGTATGTGACTCAGAGAAAGCTGTCTGAGTTGTTCACTGAAGAAGAGGTGGAGCTGCAGGAGCCAAACGAAACCCAAAGCACTTTTATAACCTACCAGGTTCATGCCCCAAAAAAACCATTCAAATCCTAGTTCCCTCAAGAGATAAAAGTCCCCTGTATTGAGAGGATTTCTGGAGCATCTTGTGAGCACTAAGTACAGCTTCCCTTAATTAATGGCAGTCAGCTCAGCGTGGTTGTGTGAAAAGCTCCAGTGAGAGAAAGCCCAGAAAGGCTTCAGCAAGGGAGCACAGCACCAGAAGGGCTTAATGGCATTATAATGCTCTTGAATTATAGTGGTCACAACACAGAGAGGTGTATTCCAGCACTGCATTAGCAGTAAAGGAAAATTTACTCTTTTGCTCTTGAACCCTTGTCACCTTCACTGAAAACTGAGTTGCCATCCCTGAGATACCAGTACTCAAAGGCAGGAGGAAAGGAACAGGAGATACAGGTGGGATTGCTGGATTTTGGAAAGAAAACAAATTGGTTTTCCCCACAAATCGCCCACCTTGCTCCAGCCTTTTGTAGTTCCCGTCTTGCATTTTATAATGTGTTTAATAGTTTTCTGAAATCTGTCACTGTGGAGACCAAGCTTTTGCAACCCCATAATTCCCTTAATAGCTCACTGTCGGGGAACTGTTGTTGATTTAGTGCAGGCCCTCTCTTTGGCTCACACACGCATCCAAGAGTATGTGCAGTGGCTCCATTCATGCGTTTAATAAAGTCAAACCACAGCCGTTGCTGCTGTGTGTGGTGAGTCGTGGAAAGCAAGGACTGGAGAGCAGAGAGGAGGGCTGGTACTTAAAGGCTCTTTATGAGAATTAACACCAAAGAAAAGGAGCTTGACATAGCAAGGAATTGAAATCCATTACAGGTTGGAAAGGAGACATGGGCTCAGAAAAGGCAGTGGCAGCAGAAGCTTCTCTGTGATGCCCCCATCAACATTAACGTGGAGAAGGTGTGAGAGGGGGAACCCATCACTCCGCTTGTGTCAGTCCTAAGGACTGCCCAGAGGTTGCCAGCTGCTGAGCTGCGATGGATGGTCTGTGCTCATGTGCAGATCATCCTGCAGAGGCTCAGCTGGGGCCCACCAAATTCATTCACTAAATATTCACTCATTTCCAAGAAACAGCTTAGAAAACTCGAAGGAGATGGAGAAGCTCAGTTTTTCTTCTTTTCCTACATCTTAGTCTTTCTCTTGTGCTGGAAGATGGATTGTTCGAGTGTGTCTGTAGTAGCATGGGCATGGCTAATCTGCCTTTCTATTGAAGAGCTGTTTCTGAATGTCCTGGCCTGATTTACGAGAATGTACTGTACTCTGCACCACGTTTTGCTGTTCCTCTGTTAGGACTGCATGCAAACTGCAGTGAACAGTGATGCTTATTCATTCAAAGAGTGAAGGGCTGGCTGGGAACCGAATGAGCTCATAGTTGTTGCTGTCTCCACTTACAGAAAGGAAAACAGCAGAAATGGGTATCCCAAGTGTAGTCATTCTTTTCCTGACCATCAGTTTGCTTTATAAATCATAATCCTGAAAGCACAAGGTCATGGTGTTTATTGAATCATTCATATAGTAGGTTTTCAGGGATGGATTCTTTTTTTAACTCTCTTTTTCTGTAGTATACCATGATAAAATTGGAACAGAGATCTGTTTGCCTGCCAAATTTTCTTTCTCTTGCTATTGCTTGAGCTTTAATGAATTTAAAATCTGAGAATCTGATTCCCATCTCTTGCTAGCATAATACAGCAATTACCTCTGTTACATGGAAGAGTCTCAGCCTTTTTCCAGTCCCTATGTGCTGCTCTTCACACACACACAGTCTAATAAAACCAACAGCCATATCTGCCCTGTGCTATCTATGGATGCTTTAAAAGCCATTGCTCAGTGCAGAGCAGTGACATGCAGGGGAGGCTGAAGGGGTCTGCTTGGGAGGAGTCTGCTTGAGAGAGGGCTCCCAGGGCTCAGCCCTTTTCTCTGCAGTGCTTGGAAACATCCCCCAGCTATGGTTTTCATACTGCAAGACAGTTTACCTGTTACCTCAAATCACTAGGGGATGGTTTCAGTCCTAGCTTGATCACCCATGAACATTTAATTGCCTGATGTGTTAACTAGCTAATATTCAAGAATATGAGGCGTTGCTAGCTGGAAGCAGGGGCAATGAGGAAGTCACACTGAAAGCTATTACCTGGCCCCATGCACCACTAAAGTTAATCCCTGTCTTCAGGCCATTCACTTGTAGGTATGGTGCAGCTTGCAGAGCACAGAGACAGGTGAAGGACCTCAGGGCAATCAGCTCCCAGGCAAAATGTTTTCCTCAGGGGCACTTTGTCTCCAGGTTTGATCCATTGCCTCACAAGTGAGAATCAGCACTTTGAGACTCTGCCCAGTTTTAATTCTCACTGGCATCCCAGCAAAACAGGAGAGGTAGGAAGCGGTAGACAGGGGTTATTGGTGCATTGGAGAGTTGTCTGGTCTGAGGAGAGCACTTAAAATACAAAAAGGCAACAGGGATAAATGCAGTGCCAGCAAGGAATAGACAATTTCCACTTACCACAGTACCCCATGGGGTGGGAGAAGGGGAAAATGTACCAGGTACTGACTGAAGGTCTTCTGACTTCCTGCCTATCAGACAGACTGTTAGACCTTGCAGGTGCGAAGTATGATGTAGTTCTCACCCTGAAAAGACTACACTTAAATTAGTGTGTCTTCTGCAAGGATGCACGAATAACGTCTGCTCTCTTGCTGCTGCTCAGACGTGCTGCTCCCAGAAGGGAAATGTGCTTATGCCTTATGCTTATGAAGCTTCTCCTGGAGTTTTGCAGAGTCTCTTCTTCCTCAGCTCAAGCCATTTTGGATGAACACTGTGATGAAGTGGATATTACAGCAATGCCACAGGCCCCAACTGGAGCAGCATTTGTCTGTCCTCAGCTGCCTGCTGTGAGGTCCTTTCCCTGCGTTGCACAGCCCCATGCTCTGAGGCTTTTTTGACAGCAACTAGGTTTTATTTCTGTGCAACACAATGAGATTGGATCCTCACAGGAGCTGTTAAGAGCTAATGTAAAACATGCTAAACGTGAGAAAATCCCCAAAACCATAATTCTGCCTATGAATAAATTCCTTACCTTCCTTCTGAAACCAATGACTACTATAAGATATTGACCTTAGAACAGCCATTACTTGCAAGAGAGACATTGCGAGAGTCATGATAACCTTTTCTGGAACATAACCTGTGCTCAGACAAGCAAGGATGGAAATGGATTTGCTGTGGATCTGTCTATAAGGGGGGTTGTTGTTGTTGTTTAAAGATAATAATATTAGGAATGCAAATTATCCTACGAAAACTGGTGATATTTAAATATGATTTAAATTCATTTAGCATTCAAACAGAAAAGGAGAAAATGGCATTAAATTCTGATGGGGATGAGACTGCATTCTGGAGTTAGAAATCTTAAATACATCTACAGAATGGAATAGAGGGTCCGGATGGTAATGGATTGTGAAAAGAGTTCAGAGTTTTAATAGATCATTCCTTCAGATCATCAGCATGGTAAAGTGGTACTTAATAAATTATTCGACGTGTACATTTACTCATATATTTTAACCAGCTGTAATGAACAGGTCCTGTCAGCTCACCTAGATCCTTGCAATAGCTGCTAAATTGCTTGAGTGAGATTTAGTAACTCTTGGCAATATTGATGTCCAAACTGCAGGTAATAAATAAAATGACATCAGGACCAGCTTGAGCAGAACATTGTGTAAGACTTGTGTCAGGCTTGCAGCTGAGGTGGTGTTTGGCACCAGTGAACACCACTGGGCATCAGTGAGTTCTTCCCTGTGCCTGGTTTTAGGCTGACTGTGTGCTATTTCATCAGTACCACCCCCACAGCAGTTGAAAACAAAGCTGCTTAGTGCACATTTATACATTTAACGAAGTACAGGAGTGTCCCAAAAATCACAGCTACCACTGCTTCCAACTCAACCATGCTTGCATGGTGCAACCTATGCTCCCCACACTTCACACAGCTGAGATTATGCCTTTCACAAGCAGATATGGGCTTCCTCTGCCTATGCTTCAGGCAGGCTTTATCGCAAGCACTGCTCATGTGAGCTCAAGCTAAGAGCTGCCAAGAGGCAGGACACATCAGATTGGTCTTAACACCATGTGAATGTCACTATATGCCAAGGTGCTTCACTGAATTAAGAAGCCTTTGATTTTGGGAGTGAAGCTGGAGGTGAATTGGAAGGAATCACCTTTCCTCGTTACCTATTTGCATAACCAACCAGCAGTGAAACCATTGAAGGGAGAGACTTTTCAGGAACTCCATTCCCATTAAAGCAGCCAGAGTTTAGAACCCAAGCAAACACAAGTAGAAAAACGCATAATAATTTTGAAATCTTTTGTCCAGTATATTCAAAGTCAACTGCTCACAAATACTACACAGCTTAAATTCAGAGAGTTTCAGTTTAGGAGTATGGAAGTAGATGGGACAGCAAGGCTTTCCCCTGACCACTCTGGGAAGTGATCTTTGAGATGCTGAACACAGAACTGAGCAGAGAACGTTTACTCCTGACAAACTGCATCCCAGCACCCAGTAATATGAACAGCAGAGTGAAATAAAGTGATCAGAAAAATCAGCAGCTCTTTGGCAATGTTTGTTTATGCTTCATTGTCATTAAGTGGGAGGGAGTTGTAAAAGAACTCTGTGCACTTGTTTTCTGCCATCCATCACAAGTCTCACATCTATGTAACAGCAACGAAAACATTTCAGGTTGGACCATTGTTGCCTTTGTACCTTTAAGCTTTAGGTTTTTAAGTGGGTTTCCTTATAATGCTATAATTTAACTTCAACAGTTTGAAATGCAAATGGCAGCAGGATGCAGCCAGCATATGCTGTGCAGTCCACAGAGGGCAATTATTCATTTCCCAGTGGATACCTTTTCTTGTGGTGACTGGCAGTGGGGATTTTTGTTTGCTTTTTAATATTATTATTATTACTCATGCCTTTTATTTTAAACACTGTTCGATGTCTGTTTCTCAATACACCTGCTGTGCCAATGATTACACTGGGTTTAATGGCATGTCTATCTTGGGAGAGCACAGCCGAATGTAAGAGGGGACTGGAAAGGACAATAAACCAGCTGTTGAATTTGTGCATCCCTAAATTCCACTTGAGGAGTTGTCACCCATCTGCTTGGGCTGGGCAAGGGCCATGATAGTATCTGATCTGCAGGCTGGTTCTGACACTAACAAACTGTTGGTTGTGGTGGTCTTGCTCAAAGCTGTCACCATCAAAGCGGCTCATAGCTGAGCACTGAAATAGTGCAGGGAAGTTACAAACCAGGATGTTTTCTACAAGTGTCTTGTACTGACCTATTTTTTCTGTTGCTGAAGATAATAATGGCCACAAAGACAATGAAACTCCAGCACTAAAAGCACCACCAGAGATAACAGAAACATTTCAACAGTGCATTTTCAAAACACGCATTGAAAATCTTTCCTAGAAATATGAACCATCAGTACAGGCAAAGGTCGATGGACAAATTTCACACCTGATCACAGATTTTGACAACCTGTCAACTTAGACTAGAAAAACAGATGCACAATGGTAAAGCAAATACACAACAAACTGCAGATCTGCAGAAGTGGAACTAACTACGCTTTATTCCAAGCCTGACATTTTGATTTTGGTCCTTACCTCAAAAAGGCCAAGTGTGGAGATGGGTTTTTGGCTTCTTCCACGCATAAACTGTCCAGTCCTCTGTAGCTGGATATTCAGCAGATAGCAGCAAGGTCCAGGCTTTTAAAAAGAAAAGACAAATCAACCAAACTTGTTTTAAATGAAATATGAGCAGGTCAATCCCAACCCACTGCTACCTAAAGCACTACCCCACTTTGTGTATTTGTGCACAATTTCTTTGTGCATTAGAAGCATTTCTAATGGCTTCTAATCAGCAGGCAACAGAAATCCTGCTTTTTTCTAGGATTAAGCCCCAATTCTGCAGTGAAATCCACATAAGTGCATCCTTGTATCTATTTAGAGCCCCATTAATTTTAGCAAACAGGAAGTGAGACAAAAGAAACCACTTCTGGAGATTCACCCAGAAGTTTTTCTCATAAAGGAGGTCCAAGTTCAAACAGAGCACACCAATACTGTGATAAGTAAAAAACCAGGGAAGTTTCATAGACTATGGAACATGTGTCATCAGAGCTGGGAGCTAAGTTACATGTTACAGATGGAAGCCAAAGAATTGATAGGAATAAAGATTTGATTCTCATAATATTTGGACAACTCTTTATTAAAGAGTATTACATTAACTGCACCGTTTCTAAGCAGCCTCTTGTCATACTTGAGGCTGAAGTAGTTACTGCAGAAAGATCAAGGGTTAAACTGCACAACAGCACAGTACTTGAAAAGAAATAAGAAAAAAAAAAAAGCTTCATCCAATTTTTTTTTTCCAAATTAAATCAAGAACATTCATAATTAGTTTTTACACCGGAGACATCTAGTGGGAAATGAAAGAACTGAAAGAGCCATAAGCTGCCTTCGCCCTTTCATTAATATTTGCTCCCAAATGCAGGTCAAATAAATCTAACTCACAGTTTGAAATGAGTAGCTTTAAAACTGATGTATTACTTTCTGCTCGGATTTATGCCACCCATTTTGGATAATTACTCCCAATGCTTTTTCCCTATTGTATTCAAGCTTCTTCATCAGAATGAAACGAAGTTGGGTTCCCTGAGATCTCTTCTGCTTTTAATAACTTTTCATTCCCCTCCACCCCTCCCCATCCTCAAAGATTACTTCCACCTTTGCAATTTTAAGGCCACTGGATTTGTGCTGGCAGACACCTTGCACTCATTTATGGATGTGTTTTCTTCCCTGCTATGATAAATCGCATTGTCCAGGCACACAGTGAAAGACCATCCTGCCCTGCACCCGAGGCCCTGATCCTGTGAAAGGGTACCCATGTGCTCGAGTTCATACTCTGAATAAATTCACCACAGCACACATGTAAACCCTATTCTCACAAGATTTATGCACATCAATAGGGTTACGCACAGTGCATAACGTTAAGCACCTGTTTAAATCATTATGAGACTGGGAACGAAACACGTGAAGGGTGAAAGTGAAAATAGCTGGACAGAAAGGGGAATTAACATGCCCTGTCATGGCAGTCACATCCACAGGGCACAATGCAACAACTGCCAAGAGATACCTGAACTAGTTCTAGTTCTTGTTGTTGCAGGAAGTGGTTTAGTCCCACTAGCAGGCCACTCTGCTCAGCCTAATTTAGCTCCTAGGTAGAAGGGTGAATTAGCCTGGGCAAAGCAAACACCAACACAGCTCCACAGCTTTCAGAGCATGCTACCTACCATTTATAGGCTGTATTGAGAGGTAACAATTGTGTAACTTTGGATCTGCTTACTGCTTAACCTTCCACTTCATCATTTTCACTTCCCAGATACATCCAATTGCTTAATTACGGCCCTCCTTTTGTCAAAGGTGTTCTCCATAAGCTGTGTATCTGGTCTCTGCCCTCCCCTGAAAACATCACTCAGGTGCCTCCAATCTGCATTAACAAACCCCTTACAGCTGGTGATGTGCAACACAAAATGGGGATGAGGGGATGGACAGACAAGATGGTTGCCCCAATTTAGCTTACTCAAACCCAGCAGTGTCCAGAGAAAACAACTCTACCTAATTCTCCAAGTTTTTATACTAAAATCAAAACTCAGCCCTTTCCTTTTGCTCTTTTACACACACCACAGAAGCAAAAATATGTCTTCTAAGGCCTTCAAAGCTCAAAATCCTGTTTGAAATTCATTCAAAATGAAATTCATTCAAAAACCAACATTACATTTAGCTTAGACCTTTGCTGACGAAACACCCCAATACCCCATTGTCCTAATTGCAAGCAGAGTGAAATGAGACTTTGGATTGAAATCTAGGGTCTGTGAACCCAACAGAAGTTAAACCAGGACTACAATGAGCAAAGCCACCAGAGACTACTTAAGGTACTACTTAAGAGACAGCTTATCATGGCTGCAGACAGCATCTGAGAGCATTTTGGACCAAAATTTTTCCTTTCCACTACATGGCCAACAAAGCTTCATAGCTCCTCTAGAACCTTCCAGGAAGGAAATAAGCCTAGGCAGCAAAGTGAAGCCAAATGAGACTCAAAGCAGGATAAGGGCAATCTTGCTATCAGGGCTAGGGTATTGTTTCATTTCAGGCATTATTTATTCAGGAGAATCACTTCAAGGAACAGATTCCATGAAAAGCCAAAGAGCCCCACTCGTTCAGAGAGCTTTCAGCACCCACTGAGCAGAACCATTATCATCCAAAACCATAGCTTTCTTCATACATAGAGCAACACCATGTCCTATTCCCTAGGCACAAAGCAGGATTTACTCTAAGGCAGCCCTGGGGTCACAGTTTCAAAACTACATTCATTACAGCAGAAAAATGGAGAAAAGTTAAATATAAAAAGAAATTTGAGGGGAAAAAACCCCTCAGAGAACCTACCTGTCCTCTGCAAAGCCCAGCACCTCCGAGCCAGTGCTGAGAAGGAGGCTGCAATCAGTGGTAACTAAAAGCACCTGAGGCCAGGCTGCTCCACAGGTGGCCCATCAGGTCACCACACCCCTGCCCTCCCTTGAATTCCCTCTGGCTTGGCTATTCCTTTGGTTTAGGAAGAGGTTTGCCTGTGAAAGGCACTCATAAGGATGAATATCCACAACATTAAAGCAGAAAGAAGGAGAAAATGAGAAGAAATTAGTTTGTTTTCTGAATTTTACCGTATCTGGAGTTAGAGCCACCATATTGTTGTGAAAGGGAAAATGAAAAACATTAATTTTTTAATGTTTTGGGTTTATCGTAGTAATTTAATCATTACATTACTGTTTTCTATGCATGTCTACATGTTTCTCTGTATGCACTGCTCTGTGTTCAACCTCCCTGAAAGTGACAGGCCAGCATGCCCCAATGTTCTTTTTCTCTACGCATAGGAACTGCTAAACCTTTAAGAAGCTCTTGTCTGCAGAGATTCACTGTTTTGAGGTGTGGCTTTCCTGCAGCACATCACTGAGGAAGTGCACACCCTTGGCAGCTATGGCAGTTTGATTTCTAGACTTGTTTATTTCTCTGCTTCCCTTCAGCACATTCAGTGAGTAATTGTGAAGGGAAAACTTGCCCTCTCCCAGAATTAGAAGCTCTAGGATATTTGAAACACTATAAAGGCAAAACAGCAAAACCAATCACATTTGCTTACTTCTCTGGAGAGATGCACTGAAGTCCTGCCAGCTGAAAGGAAAAATAACCCTAACGATTCAGAAGAGGCTGCGTGGAGGGGAGGACAGGAGCATACACTTCACTAAGGCAGGGAGACTTGTTCCACCTGCTGAAGAGAGGAAATGAAATTAATTCCTCTTTGTTTTGTTTCTTTCCCCATTAGAGTAGAGTTAATGTCTTGTATTCCCCATCCCCACCTGCTGGTAGCAGAGAATTTCCTATTTTGTAGGCTGGATCATCGAAGAACATGTTTAAAATGAAAACCAAATTTGTGTGACGATGGGAAGGGGGAAATTTGAGAAAGACAGAGAGAGATACTAAGCACTTGCTCAAGTACAGCTTTGGCTGAAGCAGGTAAGATGCATGTGGCACTTGGGCTTAATCCTGAGTCAAACTGGCCGTTTGCCACAGGCCAGTGTGACTTGCAGTTGCCCTGAATGAAAGCAGGAAATTGCATTTTTGCTATTTATAAACTGTGAGAGTGAAAGAACTTGAATACTGTACGCCTCTCCCAATCCCATCTGTGGGGTTTTAAGTATCTTATAAGCCCCACTAGATTGTACTTCTCAGATCTTATAAGGGCATTCTCATCATACCAACCCATAATATGGTTCAGCATAATTGAACCATTGTCTTTCATTATATTAAACTGGATAAATTCCCTTTGGGGTCATAGCTCCTGTACAGTTCAAACTGAAGCGGTTCTCTTTATTTCAAGCATTAGGAGTTTATCTGCATTGACTCTGTCACCACATGGCTCATTGAATGACAGTCACAAAATCCTAACAGGGGATGCAGGGCTTATTTTCTCCCACATTTATTCACACTTTGTATTTTAATATGTGTCAAAACCACAACATAAGAACAAAGCATTCAATCTCAGGCAAAGTCAGTCTAACACAGCAAGTTCTCTCACTAAATCAACCCAGTTTCTATCAGCCTAATGCAAAGATGTCTCAGGAAAAAAGAAAATCTACCTGCCACTGCAATACAGATGTTGTGGCAACACAAAGGAATGGGTCTGCTTCCACTGCAAATGTGGGCTTACTCCACCAGCTGTAGTACCAAAAATCACATCTTGCTGCAAACATGAAACCTAGGCTGGCTTTATAGTATGATGTATTCATACAGATCCTATGCCTTGTAAAGGGGTACCTTGAGCTGCAAACAAGACCCTTTAATCTGTAGCCTTCCTGTTCATTGCAATTTCCCAGCTGAGTCACCTACGAGGGCTTACAATGAAGCACTAACTTACCCAAGTGAGTTGTTCAAACAGATTATGGCTTGTCAAATTTCCCCAAGTAGAGCACTGTTAACTAGAGACACCGGTGCTGCACTACCTACCAGCTGGGAAAAGAATTTAGTTTCTACTAGATATTGTGTAGTTCAGCTTTTCAGGGCAGGGAAATTCCCCCAGGGATGGGAAAAGCTGCAGCTGATGAGCACATCCATAAAAATAATAAAAAAGGCACTTGTGATTGTACCAAGATAATGACAGGAAATAAAAAGATTTCATGCACTGAACACTCCAGTATATTTCATCAAAGAGCTGCTCCAAAGGGGCCTCCTAACTAAGAGCTTGCTGTGGCATTTGGACCTTCTGAAATGGGATCCCTCCTGTCACAGTTGTGCTTGGTAATCAACTCTGTAACCTTTGTAAGCCTCAAGTCCTTCCATGTCAGATCCTTTGCCTTGTCTAGAGGAGGCTCATTAAGACTTGTGTCTCCAAAGCAACTGGAAGAGGTACAAAGCCATTCCAGACTAGTGTTAACTAGCACTTCTCACACCTTATAGTCAGATCCCTCAAAACGTGCAAATGTACTTTGCAAGCAAATGAGGAGATCACCATCACTTAAAGAGGCTGGAAACTAACCTCACATTTTTCATAGATGGAGTGAAATGGAAAGAAGGCACAAAGGAAAGGAGTTGCAGGAGACTGTCATCTGGCTCCATCCTTGACAGTGTTTAAGGCCAGGCTGGACAGAGCCTTGGAAGAAACAGGCAGGAGGCTGATACTGGATGATCTTAAGGTCCTTTCCAACCCAAACCATTCTATGATTCTATGAGCTGACTTCCATCCTTTTCATCCTGGAGGCATTCTTTTAAGAATGCCTCTACAGTCTCTTTATCCTCTATCTGGCAACATCCACTTTCAAACTGTATGGCCCCTCTGCAGAAAAGGCCCAGAAAACTTTCCAGCCTGGACTCTCAAACACTGCCTACCAGAACAATGCAGAGGGCATCAGGCTGTGGCTGAGCGTGCTTGATGCACCTCTGAATGGGCTAGAACAGAGTCCAAAAAAAGAAATGATTACCTCCCCTCACTTAAACATCCATTCTTTCTTAATAAAGTATCCCAGGCATTGAATTTCAGGCCCAGTGTTTTCAGGGATATACGGGTTATTTCCAAGCCGAGCTATTACCAGTGCATGCGGTGACATTAATATGAGTAAATGCAGGAAAAAGGATGAAATAAAACATATCCTATTGAAGGAAATGAGAGCTCCTTAAGAAAGAAAAACACACATAGGAAAGACGTGGGCATATCAGGATACAAATGGGACACTGGGGAGTGCCGGATTCCACAAGCATGATGTTATTGAAGTGTTTGATACCAGAGTAAGCACCTGCAGATATGAATTACATCCTTGTTCAGACCACTAACATCGGAGTACTGACATCTCAGGAAGTGCTTATGTTATATTTCAAATCCCACTGCCAACTGCATAAATATCAAATAAATCAATCACAGATATAAAAGACATTATCTTAAGGATTTTAAAAAGCTGAACAAGCCACCTCTCTTCTCAAAGTAGTACCACCTTTAAATCATTCGGGCTTTTTCTGTCAGCTGCACCTGAAGAGCAGAATCATTAGTGCTATTGACCATCAGACATTAAACGCTTCACTTCTGCACACTGAGCTAGAATTGGTATAGAAATAGTTAAACCCACTAATAGTTCAGTGATGGTGTCAAAGCTTTTGCACACTGTAAATGTACTTTCCACTGCCTTCAAGAGGTGCTCGTTTCATTTGAACACGCATAGAAACTGAGGCACCAAACTATGAAAAGACTTGTGCGATATCGAGAGAGCTCTGGAGCGTCATGAGCAACACAAGCTCAGGACCAGGAGACCTCATACTGATTATTAGACGTCACAGTCTTTATTTTCAGTGTATTTTAAGATTTACTACTAAAGATGATGCGATCTAGATAGATTCTTGTGATAGAAAGGCATTATCAGCTGCATGTATTGTGTAAAAAACTCTTAACATATTTCATCTCATTTTAAAGATATCTCGGGAGTTAACTGGAAGTTCTCTATTCTGTGCCAAAAAAAATCAGGCTTTCAGTTTCTGCTCCAATTTTAAGTATTTTTAAAATTAAAAGCTACAAATTTCAACACAAATACAAAAAAAAAAATATATATAGGATTGTAATAATTCCATGAGCTTTAATAAACAGATTTTACCAGTGTTCCAGAATTTTTGATTTCTTTTCAATTTAAGAGCTCTCTATAAGCTCTTATTAGATTAATTTGTTATTTTTCCTTGCTTGCCACGGGAGTCTTAATTACTATTGCTTCAAATACAGCTACAATCCATCTTAATCAAGCAGGGCCTATTTGGCCATAGAGCTAAATCATCTGGTGCAATCAGGTTCTTGAAGTTTGTTCTGCAGTGAAAAACTGGCTGTGGAGGGAAGCAAAAGTAAATCTATCTTTCTACATTCAGTTAGCAGCAGCAGGAAGATGAAGTGGCCATTCTACTAGAGATGTGTAAGAGCTCAGAGGTTCTAAGCAGAAGTATATTCTGAGTCAGATTGTGAGAGATGTGAAGACAAAAAAAGGGCCTGCTGCAAAGGAACTGAATTGGAATGAGTCTGTGAATTAAAATGGAAGCATCAGTAGAATTGAAACTTCACTGCTGGTGATAATTTCTCAAACTCCTAAAAACACCGATTCTCCACTCCCAAGTAATTTCCAAGTAGAAATCTTTACAGGACTACTATTTTCCATGGAGTATACAGGGAATTCCAGTAGAAGTTCTGGTCCAGCCTCATCGCTGTTAGGCTGAGCTTTGTTTTCAGAGAACACTAACATGACTTGTCAGTCACTCTGGAGATAGCAGAAGTACTGCAGACCAAGCAGTCCATTTGCTGCCTAAGAGGCTTCAGACGCTCTGGGAATTGCCAGTGTCAGAAGGCTGCACTATTACTGAGTTTGCTGCATTTGTTCTGTGGCAGAAATGAAACATCTGAAGAGGTGGTTGCATCACGGTTCTGAACAGGTCCAAGTGCTGCTCTTACAATCACACCTTTTTCCTCTACTGAAATAGTACAGTACCACTTGGATGTTCCCATCTAGAACCCACTGCAGCCAACAGGAGGATTTCCTCTGATTTCAGTATGCTTCAGAACAGTCCCTTCTCTTCTTACAATCTTACATATCTACTACACACTTTGTTATTAAATGATTTCATAACCTGAATGTAGCAGTAATATGCACAGTGTATTTAGTGTGTGTTTAATATGATTACATAATTTTAATGGGTTTTGGCAAAAGTCTTTTAAAATCCAGTGCCAATTTCCAGTCACCAGTTTCAGTGCCAGACCCTCAGCAACTGGACCAGCTTCATGATCCTTTTTGTTAAGAACAGAGTCTGCCTGGGACAAAACACTTCTTGGAAAGATTAGATATCAAATAGGAATAGAGAAAGCACCTGTACGGCTCAACCTTCTTTTATGACTATAGAGTGCCATAGCCTTTGAGTGAAAAAAACCAAACTCAATTAAGTTTTTGTTTTGCTAAGGAGCGATTGAAGGTGCCAAACAAAAGATTTGAGATACAAAATATCTCTCTTTGCCCATCAAACAAATTCGGGGCAGTAGAATGCGGTTTGCCCAAAAAACCAATGGGAACATGACTCAGAAGTAGCACAGGAGGCTTCTTTCTAATTCAGCTCCGTGGTCCAATTCAAGCCACTCATGAACCATCAAGCGTCCTGCCCTGGGGCACGTCTGTCCAGGAAGTTGTTCTTCTAGGTTTTATTACACTGGGATGTGTTTTTATTTTATATCCTGTAAGGTAATTGTGTGAATTAAAGATGAGCAGTTCGAAGCTTTCCAAATCCAACTTGCTTTTAGCTCCTTAACTGTCTGCAAAACAAACTGTTGACCTTTGAAAACTGCAAGCTCATCAGCTTTCACCAGAGCAAAGAAAAACCTCAATCTGTTGATCTGCACTACTAAATTTAAGGAGTATACTTCTCCTTGTTGCGAGATTTTCATTTGATATAAGAAAACTTATCAAGTGCCTCCTTCATTGATTGGGAACCAGTCCATACACAAGAGGAAATACAATACTGTTAGAGCTCAGACATGGTTCATATGGCTGCTGTCCCATTGACCCACCCAAATCCCTCCATCCTCTGGTCTGCTCAGAGGTTTTTCTCCTTTTAATCCTCAAAAAAACCCTCCTAAATTCAGAGTTTCCAAGGAAGCTTTCATAACTAAGATTTCATTAGCAGTTTGCATAGAAAACAAATTCATCTTCCTGCAGCTTTACTGTCAAAAACCGAGACATTCCACTCCTAGAGTTCAGTTCACAAGATACAATAAGAGTGGGGAAAAATGTAATGACAAAAACAAAGGAGGTTCAAGTTTCCTTAAAAAAAGTCGAAGCCCCCCCCTCCCCTCTGTTCAGCTGCAGTAAGGTGAAAGGCTAAATGTGGACAGAATGGTAATATGTAAGCGGTTTCTAAGCTTTCTGGTGGGAATACTTAACAGCCTAAGTATGTTTCCCCTGGAGACCTTCTCCACCATTTGGTCCAATTTCTTACTCCAAGAACTGAACCAATTCATGATGTAATACTCCAGGGAAAACATTCCTCTTGAAAAAGAGTATCTTCCTAGGGAGAAGTTTGAAGAAAACATCTTAATATTGTTTAAACAGCTTTTGGCACGGTCATAGTAGTTGTGCTGCATTCAATACTGAAAGCAGAAGAGAGACAGGCTAAAAATATGGAAAAGGAAAGTTTCAGGATTTGGTTTAAGGCTTTTCCTCAACCACCACCCCAAGTCCCAAGCCCTTGCTGATCCTTAGTGGAATGAGAGAAAAGAAATGTTCAGAAGCAGAGATTTTCTTTGCTAATAAAAAAAGACCAATTTAAGACATTGGCTATTCTGCATATCAGTGTGAAACCACATATTTAATTCTGCCTAAAGCCTTATAATTTGCTTTAACTCTTATACAAAGGTGCAATTCCAAGGCACTTAATGCCACAGATCTGGCTGTGACTGAGGCTCTTTGTGGCTCTATTAAGAGTCACTATGCCAAACATTAGAAAAAGCTCCTGGCAGCAATGCTTTCATTTGCTTAGCTTGCAGTATCTTGCATATGCAGCCATTCTATGTGCTACCAACTGTTCTGCTTCCATCTTTGGATCCTCACTGTGAGGCAACTTTCATTTCTGTGACTGGCAAGAGCTGGACATCAGGGTATTGAGCAAGAGGAGGAAGCATTGGGAAGAGAGAAGCAAGGTAAGTGAGGCAGAGCAGAGGGCAGAACACTCCAAACCGGAGGCAGTGGAACACAGTGCTTCTGCATTGGGAAATTCCACGAGGTCCAACAGACCTCTTGTCCTGTGAGAAGCAAGCAGCAGGAGATGCAAAAGAGAAATGTAAAGTGAGTATTTGGGCTTATATTCCATAGCTTATATTACGTAATGCTTGGAATTAAGATAAGCTACATGTACATTACCTACTCCTTATATAAACCTTACAAAGCTTTCCTAGCAAAACACACCATGGGTACTTAAGGTTTTCTTTTTTCTAGAGGGGAGAACAAAATGAGCTTTTTATTCATCATTCATATTTGTACCCACACGATTACTTTTTCCTCAATAGCACACACGAGGATACTCAACATATCCAAGTCACAGTTCAAATGTGAATTCCCTTACAACCTTAATAGATTTGCATTAGTGAATATTATTTACTACCAGAACTCAGCATTACTGACCTTCTGAACGTGGAACTAAGTGCATTTGTTTGTCCAAACCTTTATATGACATAGGCAGGTTATTTATGACAGAGTGAAACAGGGCTTCAAAAGTGTCTCCAGTATAACTCAGTTGATTTAATGGATGGTGATATTAGATCCGTATTTTTCCCCCTGATGTTACAAATGCTGGCAAATAAATAGAAGAGCAAGGAAACTGAGTAACAATTTAATTCAAGAACAGACCATAGAGGGGACAAAAAGCCCAATTTTCTGATTCCTACCTTGTTTATTCACTACATCATTAGGACTTTGAAGGAATGATGTCTACCCACCCCTGCAACTTCTCTTTGGACTTTGAGACCCTGCTTGTAATCTTTAATGATTTGGTCACAATGATGTAAAACATGAGGCTCATTTATGTACTTAAAATCATTAAGAGTTTTGCATATTATTTCTTAAAAGGGATTTTTGCTTGCAGAGTGGGATTGTGAGGAATAACAGCTTTGGTTGCAGGGTGGAGGCTGTCTGAGCATGGTGGCTGTTCTGATCATTTAGATTTACTCCTTCACAGCCTAAATTAAAAATTGTTATTATTAATATGGCTCTTTGGGCTATAAAACATGTTGCACAACATGAAGTATCCCAGTAACACAGTGCAAGGATTTCACTGAACTGCTTGGCAATGCTAAAACCAGCAGTAAGCCTGCAGCATAACAGGGTATTTAAACTAAGCTTTAGTGGAGCTGGAAGCCAGTGCATAGCAGGCTCCTGTGAGGAGGGTTTTACTGCTGGTTTGCTGGGTCTTGTGTTTGTACATTTTTCAGTTTCTTGGTAGACCCTAAACTTTTAAAGCCTTGAATCACAACTATTTATCACCCATCAGGGAGCTCCATAAAATGTATTTTCCTTCAGAGAGACTATTATCATTAAAGAAAAAACTAATTTAAAAAAGAGACAATATGTATTTTTTGAACTCTCCAATCTAGCCCAACTAAGAGGGATTCTTAAAACTAAATACCATGAGCCACAAAAAAATTAATGCCACCTGCAAGCTGTAAATATGTGCATTATTTAATTTTTTCCAAGTATTTTCTTTGGCTGTTACATTCAGCTGAACAAGGCCTAAAAATTGTCAAACTGAATTCTTGTTTCAGAGTAGAGCTCTAACTACTGCCAGTTTGAGTGAAACACACATCCAGGTTTAGGGAATATGTTTTATTTATTTTGGCTGCAGTGCAGGGTAGAACATTTTCCATCCCATCCGAATGCAGTCAAAAAGGTTTTGAAATATTGCACAATAAAAGCCATTCATTATATCTGTCTCCTCTCCCTTCCAAAAACAGAACTGGCTGACCAGTTCCAAATCTGCGCAGGGGGCAGGAAGATGGGAGTCAAGGGGTCACTGGAAATAACCCAAGACTAACACCAGGTTTTTCAGGTTTGAGTTAGGGAATATGTTCCATGCCCTCATTCCCAGCGCACACAGGTTTTTCTTCTTCCCCCTCCAAAGCTTGGCTAAAGTAGTTCATTGCTCTGTTATGCACAATTTACAGGACTTAATTACAAAACTAATACATTAGCCTTCTTGTCTGTAAGTCACAGGCACAACTTCATCTTTCCTCCTGGGACACAGTGAAATTAGACCTTACCTTGTTTCAAGTGAAAGCATTTTGATTTGCACTGTTTACCTCCTCCTTTTAAAAATGTGCAATTTGAAGGAATACCCAACTACACTTTACTGTTTTAGATTGATTTCCATTGCTCACCTACCTGTTAGCAGCTTGAAAACAGGATTCTTTCACTGCCCACTCCTGCTCTGTGTGTTTAAGCTACACTTGACATACTTCAATGGTGCTTTTTTCTCCTTTCCCTCTCCATTTCCCTGTACATGGATCTAACAATGCTTTTCTGTTCGCTTCTTTGGGCACAGATCAGTTCATCACTAAACTCCTTCCAGGTTTAAGTGAAGTATAAGAGTGCTAAAGGATTCAGAGTGAGAGGGGGAAAAGTAAAACACAATTTTTAGTGAATTTCTAAACAGCAGCTAGAATAAATGAACATATAATAGTGAATTTTATATGCCACACTTAGGTGGTTCAGTATGCCCTTCTATGGCCAAATTAATCAGAAGCAAGTAGAGAAGAATAAGCTGAAGACCAGGTAAAGCTTTAGATACAACTGACGTTTAAGAAAAAAAGCAGAAAAAAAATACTATTCCTATTTTCTTTCCCCCACTTACCATGAATGTCAGGTTGGGGAAACTACTTCCATTAACTCCCATGTGAGAAAACTTGGTCATATCCTCTCCGTTTTTGTGCATCTTCATTATGGCGAAATATTGGTATAAGACAATTCCTGGAACACACTAACACTTTCTCTTTAAAATTTCCTGAAGAATTCAAGTGTGGATATTGTTGTTCTTTGTATCTCCACCTCACACTAAGCAAATTTAAGCAGAGACCATGCCAGCTGTCTAATACTGGTTACCTCTTGGAACTCAGCTATCTGAGAATGTATCAAGCCTGCACTTCACAGGATAGCGCAAGTGATGTGTAATTACTCTTCCTTATTAGCAACATCATAATTACAGAGCAGCAAAATAATCAGTCTTTCTAGGAGCCACACTTGTCCTTTCTGTCAGTCAGAGCATGATAATTACACAGCAATCTGGTAAATGCAATTATTGGGCAATATACACTTCGAGCTATTATCCTACTTGAAGCCATTTAAAGCCTATACAATACAGCATTTAACGTTAGTCAAGTGCTTTTAAACACAAAATGAGCTTTGCAACAACCTTCTAAAGGGAGTAGTTTTCATCTCTTTAGAAGAGCAGGGAGAGTAGATGAGGTGTGAGACTGGCCAACACCCTAGGTTTGTTCAGATGCCACTATAATACACAAACTGACATGGAGCTCAACAGTGCACAGTCAAAACAGTGATCCAAGTCAAAGGTGGCAAAGACTAGCAGTGGAAAGCACATCAATAGCCGAAAAGCAGGACTCCAAAACTAAAATATCTCAACGTATGTCTGCACTGGCACACAATAAACTTTGAATTTAATTCCTACACCCCAATATGGTGATGCAGCCAACAGATGTCTTCAGAAAGCTCTTCTGTTGATTGAACAGGGATAGTGAATTTGCTGGTCACTCAAAGGTTAATGTTAACTCACTTGTAGGAAAGCAAACCCATAAGTGGAACAGTTTTGTTTATTCTGCTGCTACACTTCCTGTATAACAGCAAAGACACCAAGTTATAGGTTGCACCACTTCAGGAGTCTACACTCTTCTGAGGAAGAGCAGTGAGTCACTCAAGATCTGAATGTTTCATGTACTAAGAGCATTTTGCTAGCCTTGCTTGAAGAGCTCTCTCCCAAGTGCCCCAGTTCCTTCCCATGCTTAACAGCCCCCAGTGTTAGCAGTCCTCCAGCTCCCTATTCCATGACAGATTCTACCTCAGGTCTTAGCTATTAGGCAAGTCCCAAATCACCTCTTGCAACCCTAATCTCCAGCAATCAGAAAACACAGCCAGAAGAGACCTCAAGAGGCCATCCAGGCCCTATCCTACCCCTAGGAAGGATCATATGTCATTCCTGACAGATATTTGTTTAATCTGTTCTTAAAAGCCTCCAGTGATGGAGATTCCACAACTTCCCAAGGCAATGTATTCCCATGATCAACCATCTCTGTTAAACATTAAGAAAAAGCTCCAGAAGCAGAGACATTTTTTCTCCTAATTTCAACACATTATTTCTTGTCCCATTCAGTACCGATACGGAGAACAGATTATTACCTCCCCCTTACAACAACCTTCTGCATAACTGAAGACTCCTCTCAAGTCCTCTCCAGGTTAAGTCCCATTCACTGCAACCTCTCTATTTCTCTGTAGGATCCAGCTTCATTCTCATATAAGCCACGCAAACTGCCATCAAGCATCTACATTTAATTCCTAACAGCCCTTTCCAACCTGGCAAGTTCTGTCAGGAAGAAAAGCCAAGCTTTGTTTTTCTTCTCCTTATCCTTGCTCTTCTCTTTCTGACTTGACTTCGCATCTGCAGTGCACTCAGCCTTCCGACTCAAGAAACCTCAAGAGAGAATTCTCTTCTAGGGCTGCAGCAACTGATGCATAGGACAGCAATATCAGGAAACGCATGTTCTAGGCAGCATTTCAGGTTAAGCCCTCAAGCATCACACACAGCTGCAGTGCTCTACCATGTTTAAGGACACAGTGTGATTGCTGTGTGGAAAGTCATACCTGAATACAGGACAGCAGTTTCACTTTTCCAAATTCATTTCAATGTGTAGCACAGTTGCTGGCTTGATTTTTTAAATGTTAGAAGTAGCAGCTATTATTAGTTTTCATTTCAAGGAGCAGCTATTATTAGCTTTAATCTCCAGGAGCTTTAAAGTTGAACCTTAGCTAGTATGTTATGTGTGTGTTAGATGAAACCATAAAAGCTCATGTCAGACTGCCCTCTCCTGGTAAACCAACAGACTGCACTGCAACCGGTTCAACCCGAGGAACTAGCACCCTTCTGTCTCCCAGTCTTTTAAAAACAGTCACTGACACACAAAAGAAAACCCCAAAATAAAACATCAAGAAAACTGGGTTTGGAGGTATTTAGATGTTTAGATGTGACACTGAGGGACACGTTTAGTCGTAACTTGGCAGCACCAGGTAACAGTCACGTTTGATCTTACAAGTCTTTTCCAACCAAAATGATTCTGCAGCAACTTCAGTAACATTTCTAAAGCGGCGTTAAGATAAACAGCATTAAAGTAGTGACGTTTCTGTCAAGTTGCCTTTAGGAGTTCTTGTCTTGGGACAAACTGATGATGGCTGCAGAGAAAAATAAAACATGCATAAAAAAATTAAACTGCTCTGTTTGCTTTTAAGCATTATAACAGCAGCCAAGTACATAAAATATTTTATTCCACATCAATAATGTTAAAACCAAGGTCACAACACAGATCATTTGCAATGGAAAGCTATCTCCTTCAAGCTGGCACAGGTATTTCACTGCGGCTGAAACACAACAGGATGACAAATGAAAGCAACAGTAAATGTGTAAGGAGACCACCTAGTCATCACTTTTTATTACACTGTTCAGACTAGAAAAATGAAAACAGCAAGACAACATGGCAACTTCTGGAGGATATGCACTGTTAAGTAACACACACATCAAAGCTTGGACATGGCCAGAGATGGAGCAGAGTTTTACTGTATGATAAAGTTTCACTCTCCTTAACCAATTTATTTTTTTTAAATTAGTTTTAAATACAACAAAGACTTAATTTTTTTTCCTAATGCCCAACGTTCACAGCAGAACAGAGTTCATTAATTCTAACACAAAATTCAGCCTTACTTATAGGACCTCTACCCTTGCTCATGCCCAGAAGGTAAAGCAAAGTCTTTTCAGAAGACGGTAACAGCTTCCCCGTCTTCTACTCCTCTCCTTCAAGCCAGAAGTGATTTCTTTGTTATTTGCAGAGCATCTTAAGGGGTCTGTTTAGGATAATTTTGAAATCTGGAAAAAAATTCATGCAGATTTCAAAAGCAATTTATAAGGAATGCTCAAGCACATGGGAAACATCAACACTTCAAGCAATTCTAGCTGGATGGGCATAATTTACAACAGTGTGATATAAGTACTAAAGACAAAGTCACATTTTGTCTACTTCAACTTCAAAAATATAACAAAGGCTTAAGCTTAAATCCTATTCTTTCAAAAGAAAGAGTCCCATCTAGAAACTAACGTCACCACAGACTGTCTTTTTAAACTATCAAGTTCATTCCTCTTTACTGAGAGTCACACATTTGCTGACACATCTCAAGTTTAGCAGCTTCCTACACTTACTGTGCATTTGAATGGAGCAAATGGAGCAAGGTGGTCTGTTAAACATATCCAGTCTAATCATCATAACCAAGTTCCAAGGGCTAAAATCCCAGCCTGCTGTGCAGGTACCACAAGTGTAAAGATTTAGCAAGAAAATCCCAGACTGCAATAACAAGTGTGCAAATGCACATCAATGTTATTTAAATTCTGTACATTGTCTTACTTGAGGTTTTTTCTAATACTAGCAGTGTTTCATTGCTACTGACCTGTAGACAGCACAAAGTCTGAGAACATGTAAGCAAGGATGGAGACTATAGCAAAGGGGTGACATCAAATTCAGTTCATCATAGAAGTTTTTTATCCTCCTGATTACCTGTCGTGACTATCTACCAGAGCAATGCTCTCAGCCAAACTAGGTCTTCCACACAGTTCTGATCTTCAAGCATTTTAGACATCAAGACAAGGAAAATAATTTCTAAGTTATTCAGAAAAATTAAGAAAGAAATAGTAAGTAAGGAAATGTAAGTGGGAGAGAAAACAGCATTTAAGAGAGAGAACACGAGTCTAATACTGACCTTCACTTTAGACAATCAGATGAAACCTCACTAAATGTTAGTTATTTTCAAGAGGTATGTCTACACCATCATGATTCTGGTTACTTCTGTCCTTCCTGTATACAGAATGTCTTCTGCTCCTTCTCTGGGTTGGAGAGTAAGTTCTTGTTTCTTGAGCTGTAAGTTCACACACGCTTTTCCTCCTCCATCTTTTGGAAGGCCCATCAGCAAGATTAACAGAGCCATTGTTTTTCCCTGGTGCTGAAAACTGGAGATTTTGTCCTTTACAGTGAAGGCTCTGAGATTCTCTAAGGGTGGATGTGCTTATTGTCCTTCTCCTGGTTTTGCAAGCAGAAGCTACCAAGGGAGGGCTCTTCTGGATCTCACTGGGTACTTGAATCCATGCAAGTCCTTCAATTTCTGCACCTTTATGTAGTCTCATGCTGCGCCTCACTCTCTTTCCACCAATGTTATCACTCTTCTTTTTTTCTAGATGAGGAGCAGAGAAGATTTCTTCCACATTATAAGAACAAAATGGAAGACAGTTTCCAATGGGGAGAAAACACATGGCACTGCTGCTTCTTCTTCTTCCTCTTGGTGGACCACTTCTTGCAGAGTCCTTTTGTGAACACTGAGTTATTTGGGCATCTGCATGTTCACTCATTTCCTGTTGGTGCAGAAGCTCCAACCCTGTCAGCTGCTCTGCCTTATCAAGGTGATTTTCTTGTAATTTCCATTTTTCTATCAAGAAACCACTTTCTTTTGCCTTCTTTACACAGGCAGTCTCTTCACCTTGTTGGAAGTGGTCAGATGTATCAAAACCACACTTCACATCTGCCACAACATTTGAAAACTGGGGAAAGAAATTGATTTTGTAAATATAGGCAAATGTAACCCACAAAAACCTGGTTCCAAAGAGCTGACAACTAAAACCATGCAACTGTTTTCCTGCTAAGTCTCCTCATTCACAAAACACTTCAACCAACACACTGAATCCTAAGGTTGAAATGTGGGACTAAACTTCTGCTGCTAGAAGCATTGCTAAATTCTGAATAACTCCTTCAAAGGCTCTCCAGGCAGCCTGTTCCAATATTGAATCACTCAGGTTTTTAATTCTCTAAAACATTACTTGTTTTATCCAACATCAAGCACAATTCTGATTTTCTAGCAGTATTCTTAAGCTTATCAGTTACCTCCTGTTCATTGCCAGACACATGCTCCAGATCACCCTCTGGCACCTGGAACACTGTGTCCCTGGGGCTGCCGGCTTCTCCTTCATCCAGGTCCTCAGAGCCTGAGGATGCATGAACCGCACAGGTGTTTTTCCCTGCTATTTCTTCAGCCACCAGCTTCTGTTGAACATCCTTGCCACCATTTCCAGATTTGGTATCTTCTAAAAGTACACCCTCTGGATTGGAATATGCATGTGGTTACTTGACTCCAACAGCGAACGGACAAAGCCTTTTGTTAAATATTACGACAAAAGTTTTATAGTATTTTATTGACATACAAGTAACCTTCTAAACAACCATCCCACAAAAGCAGTGCAGAAACACTTCACTATTCATGGCCAACTTACGACTTTTAAAGACTATGAAAATGTCAGCATCAAGTCAAGCTTTACACTGGAGTCCAACAGGAGTTAAATTTACCCAGTTGGAGATTAGCAATCTGTTAGATCCTTTGGGCTTTACTATTACAGAAGCAACTAGAAGTAAAAAATGTATTCTGAGTCTTTTACCTATGCACAGAACTCAACCCTCAACAATTTTTCTATGTAACTGTTGAAATAAAAAGAAGGACCAGGAAGAGTAAGGCAAAACAGAACTCAAAATTATATTACCTGAAAAAAAAGCAGTTGCCTTAGTTGAGTTTGAAGATGAGGCAAACAATAGCTCTGGAATTTCAGGGATAGGGCTGAGAAGAGGTTTCTTAGAAGCCATCTCTCTCTCCCCATATAAAGACTTTTTTACTTTTTTCCTTCTTCTTTTCCCATAGCCTGTATGTTTTACTTTCTGAAAAGATGGAGAAGGCTGAATAAAACACAGTGTAATTATAACATTCCTGTACAAGAGAATATTGGCAGCAACAGGAAACAGCACCCTTTAGAAAACCTTTATTAAATCAAATTTATCACTAGAACACACAAGAAGAGAACTTGGATTGACTGTCCAAATTCAAAGATAAAGGCAAAATCACCAGCTGCCACTGGCCAACACTTACTTGTGTCTTTTTGGCAGAAGACGTGGTTACGTTCCTTTGTCTTTGAACCTTGTTCTTTCCTGGATTTTGAGTATCCTTAGCATTCGTATTACTTGTGGCTTTTGAGATGCTTAAATCGGTCTCCTCTGAAATGGTGCTACACTGTTGAAGAACACAAATTTGAAGTTGTTGGGTGCATGTGTGTTGTGCTTATTTTTAAAACACAGTTCATGTGTCACAAGAATCACATTGCAATAGTCTTGTTATTTCACAGATGATGCTGTAAGAGCTAGACACTGACAACTGGAAATTAAAGCTTTATAGAGCTAGTCTTCTCACACAGTACAATACAGCCCTGTTTGTACAAAGGGGAGATTCTAATGAGAAAAGCAAAAAGGTTCATCTTCAGCTATAAGAGATTCCCATCTGATACTGTGTCTGCCTTATGGCTAATAGCCAGGGTAACAGGAATGAAGAGCTTCAGCACTCGGCTGGGAACCACATTTTCAGTGATACCTGAAGTTATCACAGGCTGCACAATCACCTTGACATTATCAGCCTCTGCCTCATGTTCCTGTGACTCAAAAAAATTCAACCACATAGAAAAAAAAAAATCAGACAGAAAACTTTGTTTCCATTCTCCTCAATTTTTTGTGATTCTAAGTTTTTAGATTCCCATGACTGAAGACCCTAATCTTACAAATGATTGTCTATGCATAAATCTTCTAAATATTGTCAGACTATTTAAGAAAGTTCCTGGAAAATTCAATAATAAATTTAAGCATTAGACCATAACCAAAAATGTTTTTAATAAGTGGAAAACCACTTTCACTCGAAAATGAGATTTCTTCAAGATATTATCTGCATGAACATGATATATCCCCATATACGTGGATATAAACAACCCTCATACCTAAGCCTGTAAGACTCTTACAAGCATCAAGAGCTATAAATGTAACAATTCCACCTGAAGAAGTTAAAAATAAAACAAACGTCATCGCTAAACTCACCTTCTTTTTAGTAGTTTTTGTCATATCAGATATGTCACTTTCTGCTATTATATACAAAGAAAAATAAGATTATTGATTCAGTTTCACATTTTGAGGAAAGTATCCATATCACTTCCAACATTCTGCACAGCATATTTATTCATCTTAGTCTTGCATAACTAGTAGCAGTCTTAAGCTCTATCAAACATGGCAAGATTAAAAAGCATTACAGCTTGCTTTACAAAACAGAGGAAAACAAACATGGTGAGGATTTGGTAACACAACTTTCATTGAGATATATAAGTACACATGCAAAATCCCCCTTCAGCTTTTTGTTGTTGTCTTGCTTTTAAAAGCTCCAAAATTGCCAGAATCAAGATAGTAAGCCAAACTAAGTCTAATTAGATCAGTCACTTTCAGAGAAGAATACCAGGTCAAGTAAAGTCCAGTTAACCAAAAGAACATGTAAACACCACAGCTACTGCAAACACCACGAGAAGAAAGGAAGAGCATTTGCATTTTAGCACAACTAAAATAGATCCCTTTGTATGAAAAAAAACCCAAACCAACCATTGTATCATATCTCAGTTTTCAGAATGATGTATTCTCTAATGACAAAAAATCAAGTTGGAGTTACCTTCTGCAGTTTCAACAGGTGAAAGGTCTTCTGCAGCAACAGAACTCTCCAGTGACTCTTGAAGAGGCTCAATACATTCCTTTAAACAAAAGGAAAGTTAATTTTAGCAATATACCATACCAGATATATACTGAAAAACACCTTTTCTATCAGTGCTTGGAATGAACAAATGACTTACTTTTTTTCCTTAAAGAACATGACAACTCATTTGCCATATATGGCAAAAAGAAATACAGTCACCAAAGACAGCATCAAAAGTATATGAATTAGCAAAGTGAAAAACATGTCACATGCTACATGTACTCAACTTTAAACATAGTTCTACAGGCCAAAATGCTACTCAGAATTCAGAAACCAAAAGCAAAAGTTCTCAACGTCATTCTAAAGCTTCCAGAAGGCTTTACTGTAATATTTTAGCAATTTCTTTTCAAAATGAAGCAGACTGTGGAAAAAAAATAAACCAAACCTGAACATTCAAGAAAGATCAAGAGACTGGGTTTATGGCTTAAAAAAAAAAAGACTCCAACAAAACCCTTACACTGCTGCAATCAAAGTTCAGCTGCGGGAACGGTTCCTCAAGGAGACTTAACCTTGCAGAAGGGCTGTTGCTTTGTAGGCCTGGATGTCTGACTGGGGTTGCTCCTTTGCGCAGTGGAGTATTTGCAGGTAAAGCTTCATCAAATATTTCTGGGCTTAGGACTTCTCCAAAAGTGACTCTCTTCTTTAGCTTTTCGGAGCTCCATGTTTCAGTTTTCTCTATTGTAATAAAATACACTGGCTGCTTAGTGGACTTGCAATTGTCAGAGAGCAGACTTTTCAAGGGCTTTTTATGGGTCTTAACATTCTCTTAAAAATCACCACCCCCTAAAACAAACAGCAAAATATCACCTTTACGTGTTTTTGGGATTCCACCAGAATTTTCAGTATAGCTTTACTACAGTATCAAGAATTAATGAAGAAAGAAGACTAGGAGTGACTGGCCGTTCCACAAGTTCCAGCTGACAAGTGTGAAATGTGTTGAAGACCAGGTGATTCTGTTCTGGTGTTAGAGGTCAAGTTTCAGAGTGATTTTTTTAGTTTCTTTTAATAGACACTATTTTTCTTGCTCACCTTATTTTCTCCTTCACACAGTAAGACGCCACACTTGAGCTACTCCAGTGGTGGTTAATGCACATCATTCTTCAGAATTAGCAAAGAGGCAAAGCCTTACGATGCCACAAATACTTCGCCTATTTAAAAACCAAAATGTGAACCTGACCTGTTTGCACTGCTTCAAAGGTTTCTTCTGCACAACTGGAGATTGCAAGAGATTCATCTCCTCCTCTGTCAATCACAGTTGAGTATTCCTGTCAAAATCAAGTAATACAATCATCTATTCAATACCATTTAATTAAAATATTGTCCTTGTGCAAATTGAAAGTGAAAATATCTTCTTCTGTAAGCACCATTTAATAATCAGTCCTAGTACTTACAAAAACCTACTTGTTCCCTAAATGAATAAAACTCAACAGCATAATATGGATCTTCTCTTACCGTGAAAAGTTCAAGCAAAGCTTCCAAGATGACCAAACAGCAAACAGACACCCACTGAGAGCATTAAGTCATTTCAAAATGCATTTTAATTAGTAAAAATTATCTTCAACAATTCAACTCCTGGTAGTTCAATGATGACTGCAGAAGTTCATCGTTAGAACTCAATGTGAGTCAGTTAACCCACCTTGGTCAGCGTTTTCTTCAGCACGGATCGCAAGAGGGAGCCGCTCTCTCTGTGCTCAGGTAGGGAACCCCTTCCTAAGTGTTGTGGTGTGACTGCTGCCTTGCTTTCATCACACATTCCCAGGCTGGGCTCTTCTGCAAAGCTGACTATCCTTCTTCTTAGATCTGACACAACATTACTTGTAACATCTTTAGTGATGTGCTCACAACTGGAATCTTTAGAGCAAGTAGACAAATATGACAATTAAAAACTGAAGTAAAATTGAGAAGACTATAGCATTAGCAATATTAAGTGTAAGTGTACACATTTCCATGGAGTCTGTGCATCAACATCACAAAAAATCCATGCTTCCAAATCTCTGCTATTATTGTGCTACATTTACATTTCATTTTTTTGAGAAATTTACAAACCATACAAAAATAGAAAGGGAGCCCTACAGAAAAAGCATTTTACACAAGGATTTCTCTCTCATCCATGTAAACTGGGGGGGAAATACATATGCTCTAATGTACACAAAGGGACTCTCTTCATTAACATCCCTCTCTGCTTCACAAGCATGAACCATGCTTTTCCCTATAAATGGCCTGACTAGCAAAACTAAGGGAAACTCCAAACAGTTATCCCCTGCCTGTGTGTCAGTTTAAGCATACTTTTCCTATCAGAATCAAACAGCCAACACACCACCCACGAGGCCCTACCCCACCTTTCAAATATTTCAGTGCCTCTTCTAAAAGCTATTTCCTTCCTATGAATTGTGCTTAAGTAAAAGCATGTTTAATGCTAAGTTGTACTGAACGAGCTCCGCGTTCAGTTTTAAACTTTGACTTGAACCTCCTCTGCAGCAGCACTTGAAAAAAAGATCACTATTTTCAGTGTTACGCCTTTATGTCAAAGCTGTATCAAATTTCTACTGCATTATTAATTGGAGACAAGATGACAGACATGGAATGACTGCTTGTGAAACATTTCCTTGCAAAAATTGTAAGTATTTTTACTTTGTAATAAGAATATAACAGAGATTGTAATAGTGATGAATCCTCTTACCGGAGCCTATTTCTAAGACATCTTTAGTTACAACAGTCTCCAAAGACTTAGTAAGATTGTGTTCCTCATAAACCCGTTCCTAGAGAAAAAGTGACAAGAACTTATATGTGTGTATATGTATACATATATATATGTTCTCTGCCCACACTTATAAAGTACCTTTGAAACACACTTATATTATAAAGTACCTTTGAAAGAGCAGCAGCAGGCTCAGTGACAGTTGCATCTTGGCATGAAGACAAGATCTCGGTATCAGGCTTACTGCTACTGGTCAAATTTTGTCTTGGATTCTCTTTCAGATCAGCTCCATTGTCACCAGACATGAACTTTACACTGCACTGACCCAGGTTCTGCTCTTCTGTAAAACATACTTTGTTCTGAGCTGCATCAGATAAAAAACGAACAACAAACCACAAACTTCAGGTTTTTCTGTGAATGCTCTTTTTGTGGCTCTTCACCTGAAGGATGGTGAGATTCAAAAAGCTTGGTAACTTTCTAGTCAGGAAAAAGAGAAAAACTATGCATTTTAGGTTCTACTTAGAAAATAACTTCACCAAATCTTTAAAACAAGGCAAGCTTGTTCTTTTCATAGAAATGTTACTAGACTCATCAATACCAGAGAAGCATTGTAGAAGCATCCACACTATTTTCTCACAGTAAAACCACAGTACTGCCCTGAGTTGCTTTTGCAATACTTACTATTGTCGTTAATAAGAATGTCACACCTCAGTAATGTAAAAGCATTTCTAAAGTTACTGTACTAGAAAGTTATTAAACAAGTCTGTACATCATGATCAAGAGAGGTAACAGTTACCACAGCTAAAAACAGTCATCAGGAAAACCATTCTCAGTTTCACGGAAAAAGTGTGAAAACACTAATTTACTTTTCACTAGGCATTAAAAGGTATAAATCTAGAAAGTAACCCTAAGAAAACAGTTCCCAAAAAATACAAGTGTTTTTCTGGGACTATTCTGAGAAACCACTATACAGGCTGCACTAAGAAATGAGATGGGTTTAAACAAACAAAACCTTTGCCAAACCTTACAAAAGAGCATTTCTTTTGCTGTTGTTTATATTAATTGTTTGTAGTTTAGTACTTGTTGGCCTAAAGGGAGACCTCACATTTAAAATAAATTATTGACCGTGAATATAACCAACTTACAAGAGCCCATTCCCTGGGAAGCAGCATCCACTTGTGACAGTCCAGAGGAGCCAGTTTCCGCTACAGCTTCTTGTACTGATTTAAAAGATGTTTGAAAAGCATCTATCTTGTCCTTCAATGACCTGGCAGGTTTGTATTTTAAAGGACTAACCTGCTAAAACAAAATTAACCACAAGATGGTTTGTTATTTTCCCCAAGATGAAATGGGCTTATTACTTCCTCTTTGTACTTTGGCACAAAAGAAACTCTGAGAAGAACAGAATCTTGTATTTAACCTGGCTTCAATTTGAGTTGTGTGATAAAAATACGCAAAAAAAAAGGAATTGTACTGAGAAATCTATTAAGTTTTACTGCCTCTCAAAATTTGCCCCTCTAGATCAGATCCATAATTTGGTTTCTGACAGCCTATGCTATTTTAAGAACGCCTGATTATAAACCAGGACACTTATGCTAGCATTTACTTCACTTTAAACTATTAACACTTTAATTACTCAAAAAAAAAAAGCATGGCAAAACCAGGTTATAGTGCACACAAGTTAAAATATCCGAGCAAACTTGGCATGGAGAGAAGGCTCCAAACTCTGCACAAGCAAACCCTCTAACATCCCTCTATTCTAATGTAAGGTGTCCAAGAGAAGTCAATAAAATTCAGGCCATGGTTGTTCCTTCTCCTGGCTTTTTACGGACACCTGCCTTCTCTTGCTGCCAGCATATGTCAGTATTTGAGAAAGACTCTCACCTCTGCAAAAGCTACTTTTTTTCTGTTGCTTCTCTGTTGGGCAAGGTACTGAATAAGGGCGTTATTTTCTGGTGACCCCCGTACTCCAATTGTTGATCTTCGGCGAAATTTTAATGGAATTGGAGATTTCCCTGAAATAGAAAGATAAATAAAAAATTAAAATTCTTTTTGGAGCAAGAATATCTAAAGCTTTAAAATGGCATTTTTGGTTGTTTAAGAGTGATTTGTGCTTATGAAAACATCTAAAGTTAGCTGCTCAGCTCAAGGATTCTTCCTGAGCAAAACCAAATTAGCTTCCTAAAAGCAAGTTAATATTTAACTAAATTACATACCAACCAAGGAGCTCTACTTCACTCTTCCCATTGGTAATTATGGAACTGTCTACCAATATTTGCAGGATTTGTCTTACTACCGTCTTGTGAAAGTCACCAACACCTCATTAACCATACAGAAAAACATTCAATAGGGAATTACAGCAACATCATATCACAGTCCTACCCTTAGGCATACTCCAACTCAGTCAGACAACCTGACCTGACCTGAATTGAAGCTTTTGATAAGAGATTGGACTAGATGAGCCTTAGATACCCCTCTGAGGAAGACAACTGTCATTAGGCACTCCAGCCTTAACAAGAGATGGTATAGTGAAGCTTTCTTGAGTAATCCCAAACTCACCAGTTGTTACAGCTGCAAAACCAACATTTTTTTCCCATTTCTCTGGCATTTCACAATCAGATTCTTCTTCTTTGCTCCTATTAGGTGTCAAGTAGCATTCACCACCCAAAGAAACAGGCCTACTTTGTGACAAATTTTCCTTGCTATTCAAAGGCAAGGGAGGTTCAATGACCACATCCCTTGTTGGTGTTTCAGGAAAGCCCCGAGTGTACTGACAGCTACAATCCTCTTCCTTGTTGTGGCACGATTCCTTCCTGAGGCCTGTGCTGTGTCTCAGGGTGCATTCTTGCAACTGCGCTTGGTTCCAATCACTGCTGTTCTCCTTCTTTGATGCCTTGATGACTTTTGATTTAGTCACTTTGCAAATCTTCTGGCCTTTTGAGAGATCAGGGCAAATGGCCTCCTCCTCTTCAGGACAGACACTCTCATTTTCTTTAACTTTCAGGGGAACATTGACATTCTTAGGTCGCCCGCGCATTCTTAGTGATGTACTCTAAGGAGCATTCAGCCAGCCTTTGCTCTCCTGTAATTACACGTACCTAGCTAAAAGAAAAAGATGTTTTAATAGGTACAGAGTAAGAGCAGGAGTTAGCCACCGTTCTCAAACTTCTCCCCAATCTAGGTTTTTACCTCCAACCAAGTGTTTAACAGTGGGGGAAAAGGGAGAGCCTTATCACCAGACAGCTCCACAGAAAGGACATAAGACACTACAAATATGCACAGCAGAAGTGCTTCACACTGTGCTTCCATTCCTCATCAATTTCACGTTAGTATAAAGTGTGTTAAGCACAAAGTATGTGTAAGGTATCCCTGCCCATGGCAAGGGTTTGGAACGAGATGATCTCAAGGTCCTTTCCAACCCAAACCATGATTCCATAATCACACTGTGACCGTTTTGCTGTAAGTGTTGCAACAAGTATTAGCAGTTCAGTATGAACCAGAACATTTAGGACGCTAAGATTTTCTGCACGTAGCTCCTTGGATTTTACGTTAAGCATGTAGAACTCAACAACGTCAGTCTGAAACCTTGGTTCCACAGAAACTTTGGTTCCACTTTGCGCCTTTTTCCGCACTTGGTGCAACAATTAAACCCCCAAATATCCCGTGCACAACTTGCTTTAAGCCCACACTAGAAATCGGTGCCTTCCTCTACGCGGCTGTACCAGCGAGACGTGCCTGCGCCAGGGAGAACCTCCCTGTGCGGGCTCACCCCCATTACCTCAGGACCCCACCGCTCGCCCATTAAGACCCCTCAGGTACCTTCCCAGAGCTCCCCACTCCTTTATATCCCCTCACCAGTGCTTCCCAGCTCCTCCTTCAACTTCACCTTCGGCCCGGCTCACCCCGCCTTACCGCGGCCCCCCTCACACCCGCCTCAACGCTTCCCCTCAGCCACCGGCTCGGTCCCGCCTCAGGAGTTCAAACCGAACCGCACTACCGCGTATCCCTCCGCGCCTTAGTCCCTCTAGTCCGCTTCCCCCTTGTGCTCACCGCCTACCACGGATAAAAGTGCACCGAATGAGAGCGGGTCGTGAGGAGGGGCAGCCCCGCGCTGCCTCCTCCTCGGTCGCCGGCAGAGCTCGCCGGGACCGGGGGACTCTTTGTCCTTTTACTCGCGGAGGGATCACAACCGTCAGCGGAGTACCGAACGACATTTTCAAATCCCCAACGATCCGCTCCCACGTGACAGCCCGCGACAAATCAGAGGCGACTCCGCCGCACCTCGAGCTTCATGCAAATAAGGGGCTCTACTCCTCCCTTGATTGGCTGCAGCCCGCCAGAGGGGGCGTTCCCCCTCCCGCCCGCCTCTCCGGCGGTGCGCGGCCGTCATTGGACACCGCGCTCGGGGCGGCGCGGCCGCCATTGGCCGCGCTCATGTCGGTCAGCGGCCGCTGCCTTCCGGGTTCGGCAGGAGGAGCGGGGCCGCCGCCGCCGCAGCATGAGGCGGGTCACGTTGTTCGTTAACGGCAGCCCCCGGAACGGGAAGGTGAGGGGCGGGAGGGGGGGCGGTCGGGTCCCGCACGAACCCCCGCCCGCTTCCGGCGTGGTTCCCTTCTCCCTTCTACACCCGCAGGCGCCGGTGCCCGTGGCGGGACCCCCGCGCCGTGAGGAGAGGCCCTCAGCCGCCCCCCCTCAGGGCCGCCCTGAAGGGCCCCGTGGCCTGCGGGTGCTGGCGCTGGGAGCCCCGGGCTCCTGCCCGCCTGAGGGGATCGGGGGCCGCCGCGCACCCGGGGCCGCGGTTGAAGCCACCGCCGGGTCGTTGTCACGTTGGCGGTGCGGGTCCCGCCACGCCCGTTCTGGGGAAGGGTGGGAAGCGGTCGGGAATGGTGACCGTCCTCGAAATGTCACTGTTGGAAGCGGGGAAAATGACTTCTCTTTACTGTGTGATGTGGTAACTGCGTGGATGGCTCAGCTCCCGCTTCTAACACGGCTTCCTTACAGAAACCCGGAATGGTTTGGGTCGGAAAGGACCTTGAGATCATCTAGTTCCAACCCCCAAATGAGGTGCAAGAATGTGCCCACATTAAAGCCTTCTTTGCTTCAGAGGTTCTGATTCTGATATGACACAAGGATATTGAAGAACTTTAGTTTCTTATTATGGGCTTTTGCTTGCTGCCCTTGCAGCCTGTCATTTCAGATAGCGCAGGATGTCCTACCTTTCTGGGTGGGTTTATGTATGTCTGGTAAATGTGAGAGTTCAGTTTGATACACTGCAATACTGCGATATATTGTGAATATACTGCAATGTATTCTCCTTATACTGCAGTATATTCTCAATATACTGCAATATATTGTTCCTCAAACAAAAGTTACTATGCCAGACCCTAAGGAAAGTCTTCATCTTGCAGGATGTCAGGCCTCTGCCATGTCAAACTAATGCTGCTGGAGAGCCAGCAAATAATCATAGAATCATAGAATAGTTAGGGTTGGAAAGGACCTTAAGATCATCCAGTTCCAACCCCCAAATAATCCTGCTTAAAATAAAATAATCCCTCGTAAACTCTCTGTGTGTTTAAAACCTAAGAAGTATTGTCTCAAGAGGGAAACTGGTGATGTTTCTAGGCATAACCAGCATAGGAAAAGGTCCCGTGGTTCTCCTAAATGCTACCCATGGTCTCCAGTTCTTCCTGTCCACATCTGGAGTAGAGACAGTTAATGGGACTGTAGTTTAACCTTTGGTTTTAGAGAGGGAAATAAATTCTGGAGGGGCTTAGGGCAAATAGCAGTATTTCTTCAGAGAAATAAATAGGTGAATCATAATATAGTACCAAGACTCATTCCCTCACTGCTTCCTCAAGTGACTTGTGGTCACAGATGTGCAGGTCACCCTGTTTTAAGGCAGGTCTGCTTCTAACATCAAAATCGGTCTGTTTGTTTCCTTTTAATAGTAAAGATCTGTACATGATCCCCCTCCCTCTGTAAGAAGCTGTTGATAACCTGGTAACCAGTCGGAACTGGCAGAAGCCATACGAACACAGAGCCTGCAGCTACTTCTCTCTCCCACAGGTTGTGGCTGTGTATGGGACTTTATCAGATTTGCTGTCTGTGGCTAGTAATAAGCTTGGAATAAAAGCGACCAGTGTTTACAATGGAAAAGGTGGACTCATTGATGATATCGCTTTGATTAGGTAAGGCTTAGCCAATGGAAGTCAAACCATGGGTATGGACTAAGAGACTCACTGGCCTATTTATCCTCTGACCTTAATCAATAACCAGTGAAAAACAGATAGTATCATTCCCAGGCAGTATGCCCAAAAGTGCTTTCATGCCTCAAGGAAAAATAATGCTGTCTTTTGAACTTCAAAGCATTTCTACCTTGATGAATCAGAACTTGATACTGATTGAAGCTGCATTTTATGCCTTTTAGCATCCCCCTCTGTTGATTCATGGTGTGCTGTATGTACCAGGAAAATCCCAGTGTTACAGTCTGCACTTGGATGAGGGTTTTCCATAAAGGAGACAAACTCCAGCATTGCTTGGGCTTTGTTGAATAAATACTCCCAGAGTGGGAAGAAAAGAAACTGTTTTGTAAAACTGAACTGGTTGAGTAACAGAAATGATGCCTACCTGGTTGGTTCAGATAACATCTCCAGTAACGTCAGTCACATTACAATCCACTGAAACCTGCAAGACAGAGAATGGAAATGAGATACTGAAGCTCTAAATAATGGGAACTGATTATGATTGACCTGAAACAAATCAGGAGGGGTTCCCACTGTGAAGGAAACGAAGAAGAGATTATAAGTAACCTTATTTTTCCTCTTCCTCTCTCAGGGATGATGATGTTCTGTTTGTCTGTGAAGGGGAACCATTCATTGGTAAGTCTCTAATTCTTATTCTCTTAACCTTTTGTTTAATGGAAAGGGGTTTTGTTTTGCTTGAACGTAAATCTAAAAGTTTATTTTCTGGTGGTTTTCTTACCATATGGAGCATCCAGAAATGAAACCATTTCTCTAAGAATGACTTTCTCCTCCTTGTAGATCCTCAGACTGATGTGAGACCTCATGAAGGACTGACAGGGTCCCACACGGACTGGTTAACACTCAATGTTGGAGGCCGATACTTCACCACTACACGGTAAAAATGCAGCTCATTGGGTTTGTTCTTAAAAGGGCTTGAGTTCAGTTGGTGAGGCTTCAGGTGCTCATGCAAAAGAGCTAGAAAATAACAGCATGGAGTTGGAGATCTTTGACTTCTGATGCTTTCTCTGGTTTTTGTATTTAGTTTTACATATGAAGTAAAACTAGTGCAAAGCCTGAACAGGCCTGGGTTTATCCTTGGAATATTTCAGTTAACCAAGTGCTTTGTATTTAAAATATGATACATCAGGTCAGAAATGTATTTTGCTATCCACTATACAAGTTAGCAGCATGGTAGCTGTTGGAATGTGTATCACACACCAGCATTGTCTTCAAGCTGTCAGGGGCAGCTTCAAGCTGTCAGAAAATACACACCAACCCGCAAGTTTGTCTTGTGAGCAAAACATTCATTCAAATTGTGCTGCCTTTGTTTTCTAGGAGCACTTTGGTTAACAAAGAACCTGACAGTATGTTGGCCCACATGTTTAAAGATAAAGGTTAGTATATTGAAGTAAGCTTTATTTGTTAAGGAACATATTAGCAAAGTAGGCCAAAGGCACTATCAAGTTGAGACTCTTGTTCATAATTTAAAATACCAAAAGTATATTGAAGTATCATAGCAGAACATATAATCTTTTTCAAATAATTATTTCTCCATTGTACATGGAGCTTATCTCCCAAACTGAAAATACAATTTCCATCCATAGTTAATATTTTGGGGTCTTTAAGTTTTCATCTTATTGTTGCATCTCGCTCACTTTTGTCAATGAAATCAATGAGCAAGCACTGCACAAGAGCCTTTAGGAAATGGGGACAGACTAAAATCTTAATTCTGCTTTGATTTGGGCAAAAATTCTTATGGATGTGATAAAACAATTTAGTTCTTTATAGCAGGAGGAGCAAGTTCATTTTAAGGTGATTTGCCCCCTCACATTCCTCTCTTCCTTCCTATTCTCTAAGAAACACCCTTTCAAGTGGAATGTTTCATAATCCAGTCCCCTTTGGTAATAAAGTTCTGAAACTGAAGCAAATGCTCTTCTATTACTACATCAAATTTAATTATATATATGTTGTGGAAACAGATGCTTGGGGAAATAAGCAAGATCATAGAGGAGCATTCCTAATTGACCGCAGTCCAGAGTATTTTGAGCCAATTTTGAACTATTTGCGTCACGGACAGCTCATTGTAAATGATGGCATTAATTTGCTAGGTAGGTATTACCTGTATGACATCTCCTAAATTACTACTCTTTGGAAGTTAAACTTTGCCCTCAGGTAAAGGTGGTAAAATGAGTGGGACTTCTGTATGCTCATCTAAGTGTTT
This sequence comes from Loriculus beryllinus, assembly GCA_039877255.1. NCBI lineage: Eukaryota > Metazoa > Chordata > Aves > Psittaciformes > Psittacidae > Loriculus > Loriculus beryllinus. The sequence continues at coordinate 6,356 of JBCJKH010060221.1, read as the reverse complement.
GGGATATTTCTTTGGTGAATTTATTCTCAAGCATTGCAATTCCTCATGCTTGGTTTAATGAAGATAGACTATTTAAACTGATCTCTGAGAACACGAAAAATTCTCCCTCATGGATTAATATCTGGCTGTGATTCTGGATTTGATGTCTTTAACATAATACTGGTATTGGAAACATCCTTTCTGAGTTATTTTTTCCTTTTAGCTGCAAGCAAGCTCACTTTTTCTCTGTCCAGTTCCATCTAATGTGATGTATTGGTTGTCAGTGTGATGAGTTTATGCTTTTCTTCGAGACTCCTTAAACTTCAAGTGATCTATTTATTCCTCTTTGTTAGTGTAGCTAAAATGTGTAAAAGCTGTTACAATTAGGGAGAGTCAGTTGAATGGATGCTTCTCCACCAGTAAAGATGGATTAACCGAAACTTTTTGGCATGTTCTTAGTGTGGCTTTCTCCAGTGAGGGAAGAAGAGTGCTCTCTTGTTTAACACCTCCCTGTGCATAACAAATGTTGCTTTGTTTTGGTAGGTGTTTTGGAAGAAGCCAGGTTTTTTGGTATCGATTCACTAATTGAACATCTAGAAATAGCTATTAAGGTAATCTGTTTTCTTTAATACACAACTGCACGTGCCCTGTCCTTCCAGGCAATATATAATGTTAGTCCTATCTATATTAGCTTTTAAACAACTCTCTCAACAGAATTCCCAGCCAGCTGAGGATCATTCTCCTATATCTCGCAAGGAGTTTGTCCGATTCTTGCTGGCAACCCCAACCAAGTCCGAGCTGCGCTGTCAGGTAGGAAAATGCAGACTCTGTCTTGCTCTGTAAGTGTTGATGTTCGGTGGGGAAATACACTGCAGCATCATTCTGGGGTTTCTTGTTTTGTTCTTAGGGTCTCAATTTCAGTGGAGCAGATCTCTCACGTCTCGACCTTCGATACATCAACTTCAAGATGGCAAACCTGAGCCGGTGCAACCTGGCGCATGCCAACCTGTGCTGTGCCAATCTTGAGAGAGCTGACCTCTCTGGATCAGTGCTTGATGTAAGAGCTGCTGTGTCTTGGAAAGTCCAGGCTGTCCTTTACTTTAAGGGAAGAGGAATTGGAGCAAGCAGATAAGTGTAAAACATGTAGTTCTTCAGTATTTTCTAGTTAGATCACAAGCTTTTTGATGCACCCCCTTTGTATAAAAAGGGGGAAAAAGGGCACTGAGTGATAACTATCTACCTTCTTGATGATAGAGAAGTAATTGTATAGCAAGTTCTTGCACTTCCTCACAATAACAAGGCTGTTGTGCTTTAATAGGATTCACTTCCAAAACAGAAATGAAAACTCTTCTCTGCTCATTCTTGGTACTGTTCATCTTTGAGCTTTTATCAATCTCACTGACTTGTCTCTCTACCAGTGTGCAAACCTTCAAGGGGTGAAAATGCTGTGTTCCAATGCAGAAGGAGCATCTCTAAAAGGATGCAATTTTGAAGATCCATCAGGCCTTAAAGCTAATTTGGAAGGTAAGGAGGTTTTGTGGAAACTGAACCACGTTTGTAAAGCTACATGGCATGTGAAAGGTTTGCTCTGGTTTGTACAATCCATGTCTTCATGAAACAAGGCCACAATACAGAACTATGTGACCATATAGTCATTAAATTCCAAGTTCTACCTTGATCTCTATCAGTTTACATGGTTCTGAGGAAGCATTGTTCTGGAGCTGCTGTGATTCTGACTGTTTCTCCTCATAAAACTGCTCTTTGTGTGTTTTAGGTGCCAACCTGAAAGGTGTGGACATGGAAGGCAGTCAAATGACAGGAATTAATCTAAGAGTTGCAACGCTGAAAAATGCAAAACTAAAAAACTGTAATCTTAGAGGAGCAACTTTGGCAGGAACTGATCTGGAAGTGAGTTATGATTCATTAATACACTAAGCAGTCAACTGATAAAACTGGGGCCATTGCTGGCTTTTGGCTGGGATCTTCACCTTGAAACCAGTTAGAGTGAACCAGTCTTTTTTCAGGCTTAGTGAGCTATGGATGATGTAAGCAATCTCATTCTAGCCTCACTTTGTCAGGTGAGTCTAATATCTTGGATTTGCCAGTACCCCAAAGCCACAGGAATGGCTTGTCTCATCTCAAAAGTGATGCATGGAGATCATGCCGTCACTGAAGAACTTCAGAGAAACTGAGTTGCTTGGGTTTGTGGGGGACCTTTTTGATCCTGAGCCACCATTTGTAAAGTAGTGATGGAATCTTACCTGACTGGTGATGTGTGATACACTGCTATCACAGTCAGAAAGACAAACTAGCTGACTCTACAAGCTGTGTACGTGGCTGTTCTTCCTCAAGTCCTACAGGAGTATTCAGAGGAATGCTTGGTGGGACTGCAGGAGGCAGCTTCTCCCTAGCGCTGTTCAGCAAGCATTAGTAATGTCTGGAAGAGAATTTTGAATGAAGAGTTTAAGTCTTAACAACATTAAAAATAACTCAACTGCTGCTGTGGGAAGGTACTTGTCACAAGAAGTAAATGAAACTCTAAACCTGAGATATGGAGGAGATGTTTACACTGAAGTGTTTGGAGGTAGATGTGGTTTCTGTGGAAATGTAAAGTTTTGAACTAAGTTCTGGGTATATTCAGTTAACATTGATTTTCCTTCTACCCTTTAGAACTGTGATCTATCAGGTTGTGACCTACAAGAAGCTAACTTGAGGGGATCTAATGTAAAAGGAGCTATCTTTGAAGAGATGCTGACACCTTTGCACATGTCTCAGAGCGTCAGATAGGGAAGAGAATATGCCGAAGAGGAAGGAATCAAGACCTCTGTTGTGACTTTCTTCACCTCCTCCCCTTATTAAGTTAGAAGTGATGATTATTAGACAACTTACATTTGCAGTAGTGCCTAAGTAAACCCTTCTTTGATCACTTTTGGGGGAGGGAGGGAGGGTTTGTTTAAAAGATAGAAACAGAAAGTGTCTGTTTCTACCTTTATGAACAGAGTGAGGAAATGGGCTGGTTTGGGTAGGAGAGTTGAACAGATTCATTGTTTAGCATTGCCTCACTTTGGAATGCATTTTAATTTATAAAGCACAATATATGCAATTCTATTTATTAAATCTGTAGCTGCAATATGAATAGAAAATGTTATTCATGTATAGTAGCAACAAAGTTCAGGTTTACAGTTAGGCTAGTGTATTTACAGTTAGTTTCTTCATTCATGTAGTGTGTTAAATGACACATGTGGTTTAGACAATGTCCACAGGATGTTTTCAGGTACTCTTCTGGGGTGAAAACAGTAGTTAACTGTCATCACTGTCATATTGCCTTGTAGTAGTTTGAATGCAGGTATAGAACAGCTTTATCATCTTTAAACTGTGCAGGGGAAGCTGCTTCCACTGCAGGGATCTGCCTACGCAGCAACTCAAACACCCCCTGCTTAGAAATTGGATGTCTTTAATCCTTTCCGAATTAGTGTGAGATTGCACTATAAATCACAGCTGGTAAGAAGAATTCTCTCGCTTTCAGATGTCCTAACCACTAGGAAGTGGAGTACCTGTAGAGTTTTCATTCTTTGTGGGGCATTAAATGTACATAGGAAAATACAATACTGTCACCAAAGTAGAGACAAGCATTGTGGCCACAGCACTTGCTCCATCCTCCATTGTTACTCCAGTATATGAATATATAGCACCAGTTTCCCCTTAATGTACTATGCAAATATTCCTGTACACTGAATCCTTGAAAGCATAACCCTTTTCCCAGCCAGATCTTAGTGCTCCACTTCGGGCCTGCTTAATGTGGCTTTAAAAGCATCTTATGTAGGGCAAAGTACCCTTTCCACAACTGCTTTACCTGTGAGCAAATAGGGAACTGTGTGACTTCTGCAGTGCAGAAAGCCTCACAGCATCTCTTTAAGTGGTGGGGCACTTTAATAAGCTGTTTCCACTGTAGTGTCAATCTAGGTCTCATCTAACACGTTTATTTTATACACAATCAAAAAGCACATGAAGAAACTATACCAAAAAAAAGAAGGTGCATCAAGAACTCTTACCTCAGATGCTCACTTGAAACACCCCAAAGTTAAAACTGACCTTGAATCTAAGCAAATACAGCTACTACTGGGAGTTAAGAACCAATGTATCCTAAAACTTACAGAATGTGACACTGTTGGCAGTAGCTTGTCACTTTGGTGGGTTGTCTTTTACTTGCAGCGCAGATTTCCTGTCCTTGGAGCAGAATTCTTCTTGTCTCAGTAGTTGTTGTGAAAATGCTGCTTTGCCATTGATCTAGACAGATTAGTCCAGGACCAGCATACAATTTATTGGGGAGGAATTCTCCCTCATTTTCAAGTTGGGTTGACTCAGGCATATGACATGAACTTCTGGGACTTGTAATCCCAGTGTTCTGTGGGTCAGAATTGGGATTTTCCTTCCTCAAGATTCCCAGACCTCTTGATCTGGCTCCAGGACACCACCAGATCCTTGGTGAAATACAACTAGAGATTCAAGAGGAATATTTCAGCGTGAGTTTGGAGTCCTTTCTCCCACCTCATTGCTTTCATCAAGAGTGATGTGTCTGTTGCAGTAGAAGATTCCTAGGGCTAGAGATATAAATGAATTATTTTTCTTTATCATATTTTGTAGCTAGCAGAAGTAAAATATTGTATGGAAAAAAAATCTATATTTTCATAATCACTGTGTATAAACTATATTTGAACTTCCACTGATGCACTATGTTTGGAATAATCACAGCATGTGGCATCATTCATTCACAGCTGAATTGAAGGTACCTCTTTTGCTATGACAAAGCTGTATGAATAGCCCAGGGTGGCCTATTCAGAACACGCAGGTTCCAGCCTAATTTAAATTGCATTAATAAAAGTGTGAAATCTAGAAGTGTCTGGGTTGTCTTCTTGTAAACTGGGAGTCATCCACGCTTGAGCACGTACTTCATGAGCTGTCTGTGGTTTAGGTGTCTTTACTTCTGCACAGACAATTGGGGTTTTAACTTGTCATTCATCTGCAACGCTTCTCAGCTTTCCTTCGATCCCACCCTTCATATCTGGTTACTAAAATAGCTGGAGTCAGAATTTACACAGGTACGTGCACCATTTAGAACACTGAACACTTGGAGATGATCATCACACAGCACCAGCAGCTCAACTTAACAGGGAAAGCACATTAAAATACCCTGTCCTTGACTTTGGTCTGGAAAGTGCTCACTATAAACTATGGCACAACAGTACAAATGCAGCACATGTGTAAGTGCATGCTGTAGAGCACTTCAAGAACAAAACTGGGGAAAATCCAGTCCTTTCTTCAGTTTCTCACCTCCAGTACACACCTTCAGGCTAGGAATGCTGCCAAAATCAAATGGGTTTACTGCCTTCCATTGCACTGGTCCTTAAAAGTACTGGTGGGCAAATAAAACCAGCTGTAATGTGTTCTTCAACCTCCCATCTCCTTTATCGAAGTTAATAGCTGTGGCTTAGAGTTCCAGAGATGTGCACCAGCTCACTAACATCACAATTACGTGCCCTTGCTGCCACTCTTTGGTAGGTCAGCTCTGGAGCTAAAAGAGAAACCTGTGGAGAAACACAGCTGTAGAAGGATGCTAAGGCCAGACCATCATTAGACAAAGTGGTGGGTTGATAAGAGGTGCAATTATTGGGCTAAGCAGCCCCCTTCTCTCTTTAAATGTCATCCCTCAGGATGAACAAATCTTCCATTTGCATTGAAATAACCTTAATTTTGGGGAGGCTCATCAGGGAAGAAGAGTTACAGGAAAACCTCCCTTCTAAAGCCATGTGCCTACGCAGGGGTGACCTTTCTCCTACTGAAAGCAACTATTTTCACAGCTTGATCAGTTTATCAGCTGAAGTTAAATGTTGGCCACTCTCGCCGTGAGTAGGAGGAGCATTAAAGCAGGAAGAATTACTCTTTGCTAGTCACTAAATCCTGAAATTATTTACTTTTTAAATGACTTTGAATCAATTAATGTCAAAGAGGTTACGGGAGCAGGAAGAGAGGATGTTTGAAAAACACTGAGCAAGAGAGATTCAATTCTGCATCAAACAATGCAGAGCAAGTAAAATAGCTGCCAGATGGGTAAAAAAATACATTTCTGCAGGCAAAATTGCTGAATTCAACTCCTGCCTGCAGACAGCTACCAAGTCCATACAGCTGCAAATACTCTCAGGGCTGAAGAGCACGCATCCTTAAACACACACACAAGACCTTGGAACAGTCTTCCAGTATCTAAACGGGTGACAAGAAACCTGGAGAGGGGCTTTGGACAAGGGCCTGTAGGGACCGGGCAAGGGGAATGGCTTGAACCTGCCCGAGGGGAGACCGAGATGAGCTCTTAGGCAGAAGCT
>JBCJKH010060220.1:0-17153 GCA_039877255.1 Loriculus beryllinus | reverse complement strand
GGTGTCCTCAACATAAAAAGGACATGGAACTGTTGGAACAAGTCCAGAGGAGGGCCACGAGGATGATCAGGGGGCTGAAGCAGCTCCCATATGAAGACAGACTGAGAAAGCTGGGACTGTTCAACCTGGAAAAGAGAAGTCTGCGTGGAGACCTCATAGCAGCCTTCCAATATCTAAAGGGAGCCTACAAGGATGCTGGGAAGAGACTCTTCATTAGGAACTGTAGTGACAGGACAAGAGGTAATGGGTTCAAACTTAAACAGGGAAGTTTGGATATAAGGAAAAAGTTCTTTACTGTTAGGATGGTGAGGCACTGGAATGGGTTGCCCAGGAAAGCTGTGAGTGCTCCATCCCTGGCGGTGTTCAAGGCCAGGTTGCACAGAGCCTTGGGTGACATGGTTTAGTGTGGGGTGTCCCCGCCTATGGCAGGGGGGTTGGAACTAGATGATTTTAAGGTTCTTTCCAACCCTAACTAGACTGAGATTCGATGATTCTGTGGAGTAAGTGTGCCACCATGTGGACAGTTGCATGACAACGAGACCTCTTTGCTTTTAAATAGGTACGTCTGATTTCTACTTGGTAACCAAAGTTTGCATTAGGAACACCTTTGGTCTAGCTGTAGTTGTCATTTTTACAACACCTAGCTCTCTTACTGCTCATTTAAAAAAAATAGTCTTCCATAATAGTATGTGCAGTAAAGGATATTGTTTTTGTTGAATGTGATATTTCAAGCTCTCCCACAGAAAAGATGTGACTTGCATATTACCAAATGACATGTCTGTACATGCCCTCTGTGTGCCAGAACAACCATTCAGGGTTTAAGTACAGCTTTAGTTTTGAAAAGTTACTTTCCAAGTTAGCACCCAGGGTTAAGCCTGAACTGTAACTTGGAATTGTGCATAAACAGTAGCTCCCTCACTATTCGCAGCAGTTCTGAGGTTCCACACTGAAACATGCAGATAATCTTTGTAACACCAATAAAATATCACCACATGGGCACAATACCATTGCCATGATTAAATCTGTAGGCAAGTATCCAACAGACTAAGTAAGGAGCCTTCAATAAAGATCTGACTTTATTCCTCTGTCTTTGATAGCAATTTGTAGCCTCCAAGGGCAACACGCATGCTGGCACAACGCATATATTTGACAAGACAAACCCTTGCTCTTCCTACTGCAAAATCCTTCATAAAGTGTTGATGTTCATTTACAAGCACACTACATACTTTGCATATATTCAGAAAAGCTCATGAATATGAGCTTTACCAAGCTCCAGAATGTTAAATTCAGCTCTAATATCCTCAATGGTCTGGACTTCATGTGTTGCACTTTTTACCTCAAAAGATGGGTGGAGGACTAGCTTTCCCTAATATCATGGAAACTGAGCCTGAAGTATAAGAACAGTCTTCTAGTTGCCCCTGGATGTGGCAGAGTTATGTGGATGAATCTGCAAGTCAGAGGAAAGCTGGAATTTGTCTGGGATTATGTGGGTAATGTTCCTACCAAACTCGTGGGGAAAGGGGGAAACGTACATAAAACTGAAACGTTAACTGGTTGTCAGGGCTACACTTTAAATACGCAGAACATGGGTACCATCTTGTGAGGATTTAACACCATATTGTGATACTGACAGGTGCAGTATCAAACAGAGACTTTCCAGCCAAACAGAAATATTTCTTGAGCTTTGACAATGGAGTACATCCCAAAAGCCCTGCTTTTTCTGCAGCTTCTAAGTAGGAGTTTCCTACACAAGGAGCAACGAAGCCTGCCCCTTGTCAACTCCAAGATTTGAAAAGAACGTACTGACAGGGAGAGGGGGAGGGATTGCAGCATAAAAAGAGCAAGATGACAGGTCCTGGAATCCTGTGTGACTACGTGTGACATGCGGCAGGTACACGACAAAAGTTTCCAAGTCTGCAAAAGAAATGGGGAAAAAAAAAACCCAAAACAAACCAAAACAAAACCCCCAAACAACAAAAAATATCTTGCATCTTATAAAGTCACAGGAGAGATTTAAACTTAATTTCTGGATTATTGGAAGATGATCAGCTCTAGCTCTTAATTCCTGTAGTTATATACATTTTTCTACACAATTTAGATCGGCTCCACACATAAATACACAAAAAATCAATACAGCCTATTTTATTTCTCATACATGGGCTATTTATACTCCATGAACAATATTCTCTAGAACATATTTACACTTTCCCAAGGAGAACTACATTTTGCACCTTCATTTTTTCCTGCTGGTCTTGAATTAACACAAATAACATCTGAAAACTAAAATCAGAGACTAAATGTCAAGCTTTTGACTAGACATTCCTCTAGACTAATCCCTTTTGCAAGCAGTCTTATTGCTCTGCAACATGCTTACAGTATTTCGCCAATACATGAAAACCCTTTAGAGTGATGTGCAAGTGGCTTCTAGTTGCCCCCAGATGCAGGACAGTCACATGGCCTTCCTGTCGTATTGTTGCAGCTATGATGGTCTACAGTGAGAAACAAAGCAAGGCTCCTAGAGAGGGGTAAAACATCTTTTACTGGACCAAATGATACTGTAAGAAAGAAAAAGCAAAACCAGACATTCTTTTGGATGCAGATAACTTAAAGAGCCTAGGAAGAACATCTGTTTGACCTAAAACACTATTATGCTTCCTCTAGAACTAAATGTGATTAAAAGAGAGTGGGTGAGGAAGGGTTTATAAAGGGGCAAGTATCTGAGCTTAGAGCAAGTGATATCACTGAAAAAAAGCCCCAAAAATCAAAGCCAAACCCAAGTAACTTGAAAAGCTTACGTGCCTGAAAGCACATCAAACAATACAACAAAGTTTTAGATTAAAGCTTATTCATTTCAAAGTGAAGGCACATATTGGTTTTCAAAGGCTAAGGAGATAGGTGGAGTATTTATGGAATATTAGAGCTGAGTGGGGCTCTGAGAGGTCACACAAACCATTCCCTGCCTCAAGACAAGATCACCTGTATTCCTGAAGGCATTTGGAATAAGTAAAGCTACAGGTTTCCCAGGGACTGCTTCTGGTGCTTCACCATCTGTATTTGGCTCTGTTCACTTAACTGAAATTTGAGGTTTTAGGTACCAGGACCTATGCAGTTGGTTTTTATTGAAAGTTCGCACTGTTCCTCAGCTATACAGTAGTCTGACTCAATCCTGTGTTTGAAACCACTGGAAAACAGGCAGCAAGTAGAAATGGTTGAAGCAACAATGTTGCCTCTATAGGTAAGGCTACCCTTTGGTCATTACAGTATTTGAGAAAACTGTATTAGGAATGAGGATCATCACAGCAGTAGCACCAGAACAGCAATGAACGTAGGAACTGCTGTGTTTCGTAGAATCACAGAATTGTTTGGGTTGGAAGGGGCCTTACAGATCACATATTTCCAACCTCCGAACAACCAGGAACACCATCCACCAGACCAGGTTTCTCAGAGCCACATCCAGCCTGGCCTTCAATGCTTCCCGAGATGGGGCAGCCACAGCTTCCCTAGGAAGCCTGTTCCAGTGTCTCACCACATTCATAGTAAAGAATTTCTTTCTAATATCTAATATAAATCTGCCCTTTTTCAGTTTAAAACCATTCCCCCTTGTCCTGTCATTACTTGCTCTTACAAAAAGAGCTTTTCCAGATTTCTTGTAGGCCACTTTTAGGAAGTTTGCTGTAAGTGAAGCACTTCCTCATCAAATGTGGTCTGATACAGCCATGCCAAGTAGGTGGAAAGAAAGCATTTTCTAGAGCATCATCTCCCCCAACCCATCTGCTCTGTTCAAACACCAGCCTCCGCTGAGCAGTTCCTTAATGTAGCATGGCAAGTGCCTGGCTATACTGTTTCTTGCTCGTACACCAGCCAACAGAGCTGAGGGTTCACCAGGGAGGAAGAAAAAAACCTTAAAAAGCGCTGTGGGCACAGAAAGTCTCAGCAATGTTTCTCTGGAAAGCAAAGCAAGTTGAAAAACATCCACATGAAGACAAAGGGTTTGGTAGAAGGTCGATTCCTCCACCCCCATAAACTGCAATGTTTTGTATGCGGATGCCAATGAGGATGAATTTGTGTTCTCACTTGCACTGTTTAGTGACTGTGCGTGCAAAGAAAACCAATGCTGCTTACATACATATAAGCATCAGTTAAAAAACATTTAGTAAATTGTTACTGAGAAGTTTTATTTGCTAAGCAATAGGCCATATCCAAAATGCTGGAATGCTCATATAAGAAGAAGCTCTGAACATAGCTACTTTTTCCTTGCTCTGTCTCTTTCTGCCTCCTTCCCCCAATAGCATAAATAAGTATGCTAATGAAGAGAGAGCCTTTTCTGCTCTAGTGCTTTATACTCATAGATTCACATTGTCTGATCTTCAACACTTGGCAGTAGCGCTTCCAAACTCAGGGCAGTTATTAATATCTGCTTGAATGAGTCATTATGTTTCACTTAACCCTGGTGACATTTTGGCTGACGGAAGTTTAATCCGGTTTGCATCACCATTAAAAGGGAATTTATACAGAATCTGCATTTTAACTACTTGCCTGTCCTGGCATGAATTGGCATTGATTTACCTTCGTGACGTCTGGAATTCTTTTTGTATGTGTCTGCAGAGGGTCGCATGTTAAAAGGCAGCAAGAAATGAGCTCACCTAAATAAAGCTTTAGACAAATATTTCTGCATGTGTTTGAAAGCAAAATTTTGCACTGAAGTATTTTACTGGAAAATAAGACACTTAATGAAAACAGCAACATAGCCATAACAGCTGCGCTTTCCTTTTTGTTGTTCATAAATATCTGAATTACTTTATGATTTACCTCTTGTAAGGCCCATCAATTCTTTTCAGAGAGTGAACAACATACAAGACACCAATGCCCACTATTTTAAATTACTCAAAATGATTACATTGCAATTTTAGCATGTCCATAGATTAGTTTACTAAAAAGAAATACAGTTACCATTTAAAGTGACAAATTAAATGCTAAATTTCTTTACTGTCCAGGCTTTTGAGGGACTGTGGCAGAGAAAAGTACATAATAATGAAAATAAAAGAGATTAAGACAAAAGCAGATGTTTGAAGAAAAAAGACATAGTAGATGGAAGATCTGCTGATAGTAAAAAAAAAAAAAAAAAAAAAGAAAAAACAACCAAAAACCAACCAACCAACTAAACAAAAAAAACCAAATCAAAACTTCAACCAAACAACAAAACAAACCAACTTCTCAATCTTGCTGAACTGCAAAATCTTACAGATTAGGGAATAAAACCTGAATTTGCTTTATAAACACACCAGTCCACTCACTCATTCATCCAGCTACACAATTTGGTTTTGGAATGTACAATTTCATTCATTAAACACGTTTCGCTTGGCATTTCAGGTAGCAGGCTAACCTGAAATGCAAACAATTTTATGGGCAAAAAGAAAAAGTCATGAAAATCAAGTTCTCTTGTACTTCTATACATTATCATCAGTAAACCCAGTTTTGAAGTTAGCTTATCATTGATGGTTTTGTTAGGATGTATGAAGAAAGAGAAACTCTTCCCAGATTTTCATGATTTAACAACCTAATCTGCTAAAAGCAAAGGCAGTGCAAAAGTTACTTACTCAGATACATGAGAGTGGTGATCAGTAGTTGATCTAACTTGCATTGTTAAAAAAAAAAAAAAATAATATAATATAAAATAAAATAAATAAAACAAAATAAAATAAAATAAATAAAACAAAATAAAATAAAATAAATAAAACAAAATAAAATAAAATAAATAAAATAAAATAAAAAAATCATGGCGCTGGATCAGGATTTTATAATCCATGAAAACAAAAAGAATGAAGCTTTCTCAGAGCAATCAACTAATCCTCTTTAGCACATAAGCAAAGCATTCACCTTTATATCTATTGCGTGCATACACATCTTCATCATCTTCAAAGGGTGAATATCCCGATCCTAAAATACAAAATAGAGAAAAAAAAAATGCAGCAAGAAAGCAAATATAAATTAAGAATAAAAGAAAGCTTTGCAAAAAGGCATGCAAGATTAGGATGCAATAATCTATGCAATGCCATCAGCATGGGCTTCTCTGAAGCTCAGATTCGTAGCAGAACCAATTTATAGTGAATTTGGAAGGAGCAAATTGATTTGATAATCAAATGAAATAGTAAATCTCTCTGCTCCTGGAGCAATATTGTGCAGTGCCATGTTGCACATGTCAAGTCACAGCTCCCCTGTTAGGAAACACTGCCTACCATAAAGTCGTCTATTGAGCAGAGAGACAGAGGTGCAGGTGAAGGAGCACATCAAAGATTTCACTATAAAGTGGTTCCATAGTGTCAGTGACTGTCAACAGCCATCAGGCCAAACAGCAGAAGTAAAATGTGTGTAAATCAAGAACCCTCTTTTATAACCCGCATGATCTTCATACTAAGACAAAACACTGAGGTACATTACCTGCAAACACAAGTTGCACTCAAATAAAAAACCCACAGTTTGGTATCAAACAGTTTTCTGGGTTGTTCAAAACAAAGAGACAGTATAGTTCTTCTAAAATCCTGTGCAACAGCTAAATGCTTCAAATAAAGGTAGAAGCTACTTTATAAGAAACAGAAATAAGTTGGAGCACCACCATTGAAGTAATTCATCAGTAAAACACAGCAGTTGGCAAGAAGCCTTGAAAATATCCTTAAGCAACATTTATTTAAAATCAGGAGCTTCCGAGTGTGAAGTCCATTGTAACTTCTAGATGTCTTCTCCAAGAAGAAAGATTCATAGAAGTTGTGAGCATTTATACTCTGATAAATCTTTCCAAAAGCCTTGCATGTGATAGGCAGGTACTGAGGAGGCTCAGCACTGTGTTACGGGAGCTTCTCATAGCATCTCAAGTTACAAATACGGCGATATTTCATCACCATGTGCTGAGGTCTGAGACCATGGCCTATACAAGCTGCTGCTTAAAGTTAGGCTAAATTAAATAATTCACGCTCCTCAATAGCTAGTAATTATAATTTGATGCGCAAAACATACCTTTTCTGCAGAAACTAAACCTTAGAGCTGTTAATGGCTGGATGATTTAGCGTAAAGATAAAAGTGCTACCAAAACAATGTTTGTATCCCCAAAATTACTGTCAGCATCCACCAACGGATTCCACTTAGAAAACCCAAACCAAACTGGTCAAACCAGTGAAACTTTACATGTTATTCTACCAGCCTCAGGAAAACCCTGGAGAGAAACCCAGCCCATGGACTGCTCCACCCAAGTAACTTTAGTGCATAAGCTTTGTCTATAGAAGAGCAGTGCCTTCCATAGCACTGGTTGCAGAACTGCTTGTGAGGGTTCAGACCATCTGGAGACACTTTGCATCTCCCATGACCCTTCTTGCTGCTTTAGCTGCTAATTGGGCACCAGTGCCCAGGACCCATGACCATCCTACAGCCCTCAACAGCTTCTCTGGGAACTGCAGAGAAGCAGCGCATGCATGGGCTCCACATACTTGCAGCTATGTGAACCCTCCAGGCTCCTGCATGTGAAAAAAATTGAGAGAGCTATGTTCACATGCACCAAAGTTGCAAAACCCCACAATCCACCTTGGGCCCAATTCAAAGCTTTCTTTGGTGACTGGGAATCCTTCCATCAGTTTTCAGAAGGATTCGAGCTGGGACCTGATGAAGTGAACTTTCAAAACAGCTTCTCCCCTGAAACTGAGGGCTTCACAATATAGCATAGGCTTCCTACTACTTTCTGGGTTTTTTGTGTTTATTGTTGTGGTTGAATTTTTGATGCCTAAACACTGAGATCTGAGAAACTTCTCAACATAAGAACATTGAACTGTGTTGCACTTGGACTCCGACTATAAAAGAAAGAGCAAGCTGTAATCCCCAATGGCTTTGTGAAGACCTTGATATGCAAATTAACACCTCTCTAAGCATCAATTATTTTGTCAGAAACTGGGACACTCTTAGCTAATTTGAGAGTTATATTGCTAGCTCAGTGTTATCACTCTTAATTGTCCACATTTTAGTGTGCAGGAGCTTTAGCACTTAAAAATCAGAAAAGGAGGCTCAGGGGAGACCTTATCACTCTGTAACTACCTGAAAGAAGGATGAAGTGAAGTGGATGTTGCTGTCTACTCCCAAGTAACAAGTGATAGCACAAGAGGAAATGGCTTCAGGTTGTGACAGGTGAGGTTTAGATTGGATGTCAAGAAAAATGTCTTAATTGAAAGGGTTGTCAAGCACTGGAACAGGCTGAACTGAACCTTCCCTGGAGGCATTTAAAAGAGGTGTAGATCTGTCACTTAGGGAAAAGGTTTAGTGATTGACTTGGCAGTGCTAAGTTAATGATTTGACTTGATGATCTCAAGGATCTTTTCTAACCTAAACGGCTCTATGATTCTATTGATTTACTTGAATGTGTGTTTCAGAAAAAATCAGTGCATTTCTGACTTTTGGATCATACCTGGGAAATGGAAAACAGCAAAAAACCCAACCTTAAGAATACAGTTAAAATATCCAATTTCAGCTGCATGGCAAATACCATAGATTAACCAAAAGGAAGGAAAACGAAGTGAGAGCAAAAAAAGAAATATACAAACCCAAGTTGTTACAACACTGCATGTTGTGCAGAGGGAAACAATGGGAATTAAATGAGCTTAGATAGCATCTTTTCTGAACTGCATAGGCTACTTTTGATACTGGGAGGAAAGGAAAGGCTCATTCCACATGTGCTCTACCCTTCAAAACAGAATTCCTTCAAAACCTGGGAATTCCTTCAGTATTCAAACAGCTGATCAGTTTAAGCATGTGTAAAAAGAGGATAACCAGTTTCCACTAATAAGTCTGTAACATCTGGATTTAGTTCCTCCAATGTTTTGCATCAGAGTTTTACGTTCCACAGTACCAGAAGCCATATGAAATATATGCATTCTGAAACTTGGCTTTATTTGCAGCAGATTGTAGAGCTTCTTGGAGAACAGCAGGGCTAGGTTATACAATACCTAAGAAGTTAGGAAGACGTACGTGAGGAGATTGAAAAGGCACCAAAAATGGTCACGACCTCATTAGAAGGTTTTCTTTTGTGTGTAAAAATACTTGCACTCATTTTATGATGGTAGTAAAAATGGAAAACCAGTTTTTTCATCTCATTCTTTACTGGTTGAACATTATACATCAGTTCTGCAAAGTTACTGCTTAAATGCCACCGGTTTCGGTGAGATTTCAGTATTTATTTAAAAACTGCATGCACAGTCAGCTGTTTTATTGCATCTGGTCTGTAAAGCTTGCAACAAGAGGCAACCAAAAGGGGCAGCAACCAAAAGGGGCAGCAACCAAAAGGGGCAGCAACCAAAAGGGGCAGCAACCAAAAGGGGCAGCAACCAAAAGGCAACAATTTTTTTTTAATAGATAGCCAGAGTTGCCAATTTATTTTGAACCTTCCTACAAATGATGTGAAATAGAAATGCAACTTTTATTAACAAACATGTTTAAACATAGAAAATATAATGCAACTGCTTATATTAAGCAGTCTTCAACATGCATAGTAACTCAGAAGATACCATCTGCCCTCCTTTTTCCGCAAAGGATATGCTACATTGGCCACACCACTTTACGGTCCCTTGTCTGACTCAATCAGTAGTTCCAACTGTCTTTGCAATGCACAGGAAAGCATGTTAAAGCACAGAAACCTGACAATCCTTTATTCAGCAAGAGTTGTGCTGAACTGAGAAGTAGAGGGTATCAAGACAGTCACTGCATGTTCCTGAATCCAGATGCAGCTCACTCATCCAGATCAAGTTAATAATGCCGAGTAGGCCAGATGATTAACTTCCAGAAATGGCTAAAAATTTCCTTGTCTGTATTTCATAGAATCAGGGTTAGGTTGGATAGGACCTTAAAGTTCCGACCTCCTCATCGTGGACAGGGACACCTTCCATAAGACTAGGTTGCTTTATGCATCCAACCTGGTCTTGACCACTGCCAGGGATGGGGCAGCCACAGCTTCTCTGGGCAATCTGTGCCAGAGCCTCCCTGGAAATTTACTTACAGTACTTACAGAAATACACACATGAACATCTTCCATACGCATCCATAAACTCCACACCACTGTTGTGCTTCTAATCCTTGCAGGTGTAAGGTCTTTCAAGGACAGAAAGTAATCCCGTACCAAATAGATCCCCTCAGGGCTATATACAGATTAATTCACTGTGTCTCAGTATTGATTAAGATGCATACACCTTGTTTTAAAGCACAAGTTTTAACTTGCTTCAAGAAAGCTGCCTTATACAAGATTCCATCAAAGAACAATTCTTTCGAAGTTGTCACAAGCTGTCACTGAAATTCAGAACAGGAAGCTTCAGAATCAGCAAGCTCAAGAGAGGTCAGACGTGACTGAAGTTTGCATGCCAGAAGTAGCTTATGCTTTGTGAAATAAAACTGTTCAATTACATCCAATTACACAGAAATCAAGACTCTGATTAGGAAAATGTGGGCCCAGGCTTTTAACAGAAGATAATCTCTTCCCTTCTGTCTTGCCATCTGTGACACCAAGCCATGAAGGTGTTTTGGAACAGATTAATTACCCATGTTGGGAAAACTATTACTTTACACGGAAGTCAACTAATGAAACAAAACTCCTTTCATGTGCTAGCAAACACTGTGTGACAAAGAAAGCACTACTCCTAGAATAAAGCATCCCAGTCACTTCAATGACATTGCATATCCAGAAGTAAAATCAATGAGTGTAGCTGCCAAAAATCAACGGTGAGATGGAAACTGCATGGCCATGTAAGTTATTGTTAGGCCTGGAAATCTCTGTAAAGTACAATACAAATCTGCTTCCTTTTATGTACACATATCAATATCTTAGATACAGAAAATCCAAAGCAAAACACTTTCTGCCATGGATTTTGGTTTATTTTTCCCTTCTCCAGACCAGCAATAAAAGTGGAAGTTGTTCAAGTGGCTCTGACTCAACCCAGGCAGAAGTCTTGTAACACAGCAGCAGTCAAGGGAAAAGCTGGCAGACTTAACAAGAAGCTATAAACCACTTTTGCCAACACACACATACAGTCTAGGAACCTCAGCTAGTAGCAGCTGTAGACTGCTCCCAGATACCTCTCTCTATTGCAAATGCTTTTCCTATAGCTGCATTTAGTGTAAAGACGAGCAGTGTGTTCAAATACATTTTGCACCATACACACATAAAATGACCAAAGGCTTTGGGTAATTGTTTTGAAATACAAGGCACTTGAAGCTGTGAAAGATAATATCTTCCATGAAAATTATGTCCTTATATTTAACGAAAACAAGGCATTTCCAGAATCCTAATTCTGGAAATTCTAGTTTGCTCTATATTGCTCTTGTGATGCAACATTTTGAGGGATTCAATGGGAAGTAAGGATTTAATCAAATTTTGCTTAAAATGCAATTTCAGAGTTGCAAAATGCATATATATATATATATATATATATGGCTGGTTTTCAACAGAAAGCTCATTTAAAAGACAAGAAAAAAGTGAAACATATGGATGAAACACCTCTGTTATTGAAATAAAGTGTTGATTTCTGCGGGAAAAAAAAACCAACGAAACTCAACAGGCTAATGAAGATACACTTAGAAGCTGACATAGGTACATCTCCAAAAGAAATGTCAGTCAGGGCCTGTGTTGTTCCTTATTTCCCACATGGGCCACGTTCCCTTGATTGCTGAACAACCCACAAGGTACCATGATGATTCATCATGTAGATGGGCTATCGAGGTCAAGCCGAGAGGTTGGCTCAAAGGGAAAAATCTGAACAGCGCTCTCAGGAAATGCTGATTTTCAGCATGACCCCACATTTCAGTGTGGGGTTTTTTTTTTGGGGGGGGAGAGAGGGGGGCTGAGGGGTGGCAGTGTGTGTCATTGTCAGATTTAACATATAAATAACCAGGTGCAGAGAAAGAAGAAGAAGTTAGCTTCTGTGATTTTTCTTAAGCTGGTGGGAAAAGGTCCAAGATCATCTGCCCTCCCTTTTAAAGGGGTCCAACTGGTAAGGATCTTGCAGTAAACAAATCCAGCAAAACAAAACTAAAACCCCCAAAAGACAAATGAACAAAGGAAGTTCTGGAGTATTTGGAATGCAGCTAGTTATGCCAGCAAGAGACAACCAGGGAGGAGGTTGGAGAAAAATGCTTTCTTTGTTCAAGCCATGAGGAACAAAAAGTCTGAATTGTGCTTAAGGAGCTCTTCAATAAATAATACTAAAAAACCCTAATGGCAGCATCTCTATGACCAGGAACAATCACAGTATTACAGACTGTTGCCAAAGGAAGGATGAAGAGTGTCAAGAACACCAAAATGTGCATGGTTGCCAACAGATTTATGGAGGATAAACACACCGCATTATGTCTACCTAAAGCACAGCTACTATAGCTGCATACTGCATAATATATTTGCTATTCTGAGCATATGCATGGTCTAAGCCAGAGGTTAAGCATATCAGGCAAGCAAAGCCTTCATTATTTACAGCAGCTGTGCACTGAAAATGTTGACAGCTCTTGATATAGAAGAATTTGTGCTCTATGCCTGACAAACCACAAGAGGCTCTGCAAAGGCTATCCACACATTGCCCACAGTCTGTACATCTGTAAGTGCTACTGGTTTCTTCGCTGCTCTCACAAAGCACCATCCACCAGCAATACTTGCCTAAACTAAACATGGATGCTTCCCATCCTATCAGACCCCAGCTCATCTCAATTAGTCACAGCCTTGTCACCACTCAAACGGACTACAGTAGCCTAATCTACCTAATCACAAAAATCATAGAATAGTTAGGGTTGGAAAGGACCTTAAGATCATCCAGTGCCAAGCCCCCCTGCCCTGGGCAGGGACACCTCACACTAAACCATGTCGCTCAAGGCTCCTTCCAACCTGGCCTTGAACACTGCCAGGGATGGAGCATTCACCACTTCCATGGGCAACCCATGCCAGTGCCTCACCACCCTCACAGTAAAGAACTTGTTTCATATATCTAACCTGAACCTGCTTAAGTTTTAACCCCTTACCCCTCATCCTATCACTAAAGTCCCTAATGAAGAGTCCCTTCCCAGCATCCTTACAGGCCCCCTTCAGATACTGGAAGGCTGCTATGAGGTCCCCACACACCCTTCTCTTCTCCAGGCTGAACAGCCCCAACTTTCTCAGTCTATCTAGGCAATTAAAGAAATTCCATCTATTTTATAACCTCACAGCACATCTCCACCCACCCTCCATTTTCTGGACTAGCATCTCATAGCACTTCTACGTCTGACGTATGTTTGACCTTTTTCTCCACAGCAGTTTAGTAGCCCGAGCTAAGGATTGCCCACCTGCGTTCTGCTAGCCACCCCTCTTTTTCTGTCAGGACTTTGAAGACTCTGTGACCCCCTGGAGATAAGTGTGACCAGTGCCTAGAGGCACTCTATTTCCAAAGCTGCTTTGCTGATGGATCTTACTTACACACCCTAAAAATCAAACTGATATGGGAATTTGGAGTTGTGAAGAAATTATGGGCTGGCAAGGACCTTGACAGCTTTCACCTCACCAAAAGAAAGCAACACAGGTCTGTTGACAGCATCATTATGCTGTGCATAGCTGGTCTCATCAGAGTTTCTTAAGAGCTGGGGTGGCTGAAGCCCTCCAGGAAAATGGATAAGCCGAACATCAGTGAAGTTAATAGCCACTTTCATGCAACAGCCACACTAAGTAGTCTGCCTCTAGGCTACCTGAAAGAGTGGAAGACTACCTCAGGCACTGGGATGAAACCCTGTTGAGATAAACACATCTTGATGCCATAGTGGTTTCCATCCCTGATGGCAGGGCACACCTCCATCAGGATAGCAGGTCCTGAGGACAAGCCCCCACCTGTGGCACAAACTCTTCTGGCACCAAGGGCTCTCACAGGCCATTGCTACCTTCTACACTAAGCAGAAACAACTGGGTTTTTTCAGACTTCTCTCATGAAATTTATGAAAATTTTTATAACAAATCAAGCCTGAATCTCGTGTAAAGCTCTACACAAACAAGATGGTTCAGAAGCTTCTTCAATGGGGAAAGGGTGAGAGGACAGGGTACACTGTGTGCAGGAGCACCATTAGATGCATCAGAAGGCCACAAGATGGAAAACAAACTGGGACTCTGAAGAGGAAACAAATGCTACCACTTACAGATAAGACTGTTATCTTTTAAGATCCATAGAAATAACTCCTGTGAACATGCTTCAGTATGATTCCCCCCGCCCATATTAAGATATTTTAGGGTCTTTAATATAAGCCTACACTTTAGGAACAGATTGAAAAGGCAGCAAAACAGAAGGCCAATAGGGGACTGAAAAGAGGTAGTACCACTGGTAACTATAAAGAGGCAGAACTACTGTAACTGGTTAATTAAGTAAAGAACATTTAAGCTGGAAGTCTCCTTAATGGCAAGTTTCAGTGGGATAACTTTCCAAAGGAAGAGGCTGAAAACTAATCCTGATCTGTGCTGAACTGGTGACAGATGGAAGAATTTTTCTACTTTTTTTTTTTTTTAGACGCTGACACTGGAAACTGGCACATTTTAGTATCCAACTTTTAATACTACAGCACCAGATATGCTGCTTTTCCCTCTTTATTCTCGACTCACACAGTATTTCTGAAGCTCTGCCATTTCAAAAAATATTGTTCAGTTTTTATGACAAGACTGAAAGAAAGAGTCCTCAGGAAAGAACAAAAAAATAAATCTCTGCTTTATGTATCAGACAGCCAACTCGAAAACAGCATCAGGAATTCCCCTCAATGTATGGGAAACTCTCCATCAAATTGCTAGAAAACAGAAGAGGAGTAGGAAAATGTGAAGTTACTGACTGTGATCTCTTGCTTTCTAGTAAGTGGAATCACACAGTGTCAGAAGCAACAGAGAACTACTGTAAACCTTATACTGGCAGTGAGCTCCACTGAGGACTTCTCCCCTGTGTAACTCTTCTTGACTTCTCTGCTGAATTCACCACTTTAAAAGATCAAATTCTTCTTTGTGGCTCATTATCCCCACGTGGCTCCAGCAGGACTTCTCCCCAGGTCAGCTTCAACTTGTCAACCGGCATTTTCTCACTAGTTATTTTCTTATGAATAAATACAACTGCCATCCAGAAGCCTGTCACAGCGTATTTCACATCTCACTTCTATATGAGCAGATTCCTTTTAGAGAAACCAAAAGCATAAACACTAGTTTGAAAAGTCCCAGCTCTACAAAATTTGTTATTTTATCTATGACACCTGCAAACAGATGAGGGCATTAAGGGCTGTTGGCATTAATACCAAAGGCCATTCCTGGAAGTCAGCTAGAGATTTCTAAAGACCCCAGGACTACTCATGCTTTATCAGTGCTCCGCAAGGGTAGCATAAAGGAGAAAAGACAGGCATTACACTGGGGAGGAAGAGCTGAAGCAACAGCACAGGGCCAAGTAGGGCAGTCAGCAGGTCAAAAACTAAGCAAAGATAACAGAAAAACAGGTGGAACTTGAGAACAGAACAGAAAAGAAGAACAGATGAGACAAGACAAAGAGGTACAGAGGAACTTGAAATTTAATAGCAATCTAATCAATTAGAGGAAAAAGTAAACACCTGCTGTCAAGACTCATGAGATAGGAATTTAATTTATTTCTGAAAACTAGTATTATAAACAGCCTCAAAACAAACAGAATTTAATATGGAGTTCACAGCCCAAAGCACAGAAGTTGCATAAACCAACTGACGAGAACTGGCTTGCTCATTTTGTTTAGAATAATACATGTTAATCATATCCTATGGCAGATTCAAAAGGTCTTTTGATACAGCCAGCATAAAATAATACTGCTCAGATTTTAAAGGAACACTTGAGACACTACCTCCAAACCCTTGCTCATTTTTCATTAATATTCATGTCAGTGGCAACTCCCAATCAGAAGGACATTCTCCAAGTTCTCAGTTCCATCACAAACAAGAGGGTAAACTTCTGAAAGAGTGGCTACTAGGTCATTTGTAGGGATACTGGCTTAGATGCTTCAGTTTCACTAATGGTACACATGCATCACAAAATTCACGAAAGTATTCCAAAAAATATACTGTATTGGTGGCTTTTGATTTGGTAGACTTCGACCTTTTGATGATTCTTTTAAATTATATCTGCTGAAACTACATGACTTGTGGGAAGAATTACCTTTATATTAAAAAGGCATTTAACACCACACTGCCAAAGACAATGCTCAGAAACTTCAACTACCCCAAACTACTAAGTAAGTAAAAAGAAACAAACATAAAACTGAATTCCCTCAGTCTTTAGAATCCTAACTGTTGGTTTAAGGCAAATAGAAACCTGTCAATACCAATGTAATAACTTAAAAGTAATACCCAAACACACTGAAGCCACATTTCTAGAATTTCACCCTTGTCCTTCAGGAGAGGGAAAAGGGTGCTGATAATCCACTACCATTAACAGAAACTGCAGAGGTGAATGGAGCACCTAAAATAGGACCTCAAAAGAAACCTTTTTGCAAACAAGAGGAACACATGCATGGCCAACCTGTAGGTTTTTAAAAAGCTACAAGGTTGAAGACAGTATGGAAACAATTCTCCTAGTCCTTGCTGTAAATACTGTGGGCTTCTCCTTCTCCTTTGATAGCCCAGTGCCAGCTCCACCCCACTGCTCAGCCAGGTAGCAAGCTACACAGGGAAGCAGAAAGCAGAACTGCATCCCTAGCTAGGGCAGGGCAACAAATACGGTGACCAGACCTCCCTACCCCCTCCTCCTCAGACCTGTCCCAAATCATTATCAAATATCCAGCAGCACCCCTTTTTCTCCTTCCTACCCCTCCCATCCTGTGAGGCCAAGAGCAGACACTGAGAGCCTGGGGCCAGTACTATGGTCCTCAGCAAAAAGGATGATGCCTTGTCTCCTTCAGTTCCTGCAAATGCAGCAGCAGGTCAAGCCCCAGCCTCCTGACATCAGGAGAGTGCGTGCTGGCAGAAGCAGCAGAGCTAAGCAGGGAAATAGGAAGTCATGAAGTATTCGGTGCAGCTATGTTACCTGGGTTTCCATCAGCGCTTAGCACTGATGAACAACTGTTGGGGGAGGCAGCGAGTCTACCACCAGCTTAGTAGATGCTTATAACCTTGACCGGATCCCTGTGTACCCGTGA
>JBCJKH010060217.1:22199-39176 GCA_039877255.1 Loriculus beryllinus | reverse complement strand
GTGAGTGCTCCATCCCTGGCAGTGTTCAAGGCCAGGTTGGACAGAGCCTTGGGTGACATGGTTTAGTGTGGGGTGTCACTTCCCATGGCAGGGGGGTTGGAACTGGATGATCTTAAGGTCCTTTCCAACCCTAACTATTCTGTGATTCTATGAACATGGATTTTCTCCTGCTGAAGAAAAAAAGAGATTAGCTGTAACATTGGTCACCACTTCTTGTGCCAGCTGTAGGAAGTGTCAGCAAGAGGCAAGTAGGAGCAGCTGGTGTGTAAGCGTGACTTGCAGGTACATCTCTGCAATTATGACCCCAAACAATTATGTGGATGAGTAAGTGTATGGACATGAACTGTCTCATCAGTAATGCTTCCACACCTGACTCATCCCACTGGCTACTGGGACAGAGTTCTCTGTTCATGCTTTGCGTTAAAATCCATCTTCCAGAGACTCTTCAAAACTGACCTTTTTCTTCTAAACATTTTGATTATTTTCTGAGGTCTTTCTAGTAAACATGTTAGCATGGTCTGGGTATTTTTCAGTTGCATCTTGATTGTTAAACACATTTGACTAATTTTACACAGATCAAATCCATAAGAGCTTATAAATGTCAAGATTTGTCTCTTTGTTTCCTGTGTCTTATATTTACTTGTCAAGTCGCAGAGCTGTAGTTTTTATTGTCTATTAAATGCCATCTTGCCTTGAGGATGCTTTAATGTAGTTAAAACTGGGAGCGTTCTCCCCAGTATCGTGTTCTTTCTGGTAGGCATTTTCCAGTGTGGGTGTGAAATTGTGCAAACCTGAATGGTAGCATTTTACACAGGTGCGCATGACCCAGCCAGGTGCAGTGCACTAGAGAATTAAGCTGGCTGCTGTCCGAGAGCTGTTATGATTTACATCAGGGTTGAAACTTGTCTTTTAAAGCTTAATTTTGCACTAGCATGTGCTAAGATCTTTTTACTCGGCATATGCATCTTTAAAAGGTCCTGTCTTCTCTTTAACTGTCTCTGAGTGCAGTATAGGAAGCAGTCATATGTCAGTGAAACAATGTAAGTGATTCAGAGTACTGAGTTGTAATCGAAAGGGGAGACATTTACAATACACAGGATTATTCCTATGAGTTTTACTTAGTAGCTGAGGTAATTTTTAAGCTTGGGGAAACACTATTTACAGATATTGAATTGCATTGTGACTAGGGAATTATTTAATTATGATTGTAAAAATTGTTAGTCCCTGGGTAGGGATGTCATAATTTCTAGGATTTTAACAAGGAGTTAAAATTAAACCGTGATCTTGAGGTAGCAAATTATCAGAGTATATTGAAGGAAATTACATTACAGATGGACTAGAAGATTAATGAGCCAATCTCAACTTCCTGATGAGTTTGTTATCATTTGCTCATGTGTGCAGGGAGAGATTAATACAAATAATTCTCATGCATTCTTTAACTTGAGCTCTTTTTGCCTTTATCTTTTCCTGTGACTTTTTCTTTCTTAAGGCAGAAATAATTGTGTTTTACCCATGTCCGTATGCAGCTGTATATATTGAACATTAAATTGAAGAGTTAAAGGAGAATGCAACTTCTTCACCAGAGCATTGTGACCTTGGCAGACAGCCACAGTGCTGCAGGTCAAATACGATATAGTTGTTTCTTGTTTTGAGCCCTGCTTCACTGCAGTGTTATTTTCCAGGTGTGTGCAACTTGCATCAGGAAGCCACAAATACGGTACAGGTTTTGACAGAGGATTTTGTGAAGCAGTATTTTGTGTCTGCATCAGCCTGTGCCCACCTGAAGATATGGATCACAGTTTTTGGCACAGGAGTAAATGATGTCTCCTTCCATAGGTCAGTAGCGGGCTGAGATAGAAAGCAACAGCAATCTGTCCATGTCATTTCTGTTTCCATGCATGTGACAAACAAGTACGTAGTGCAGATCTCTGATCTGAGTGGAAGTCCCTTTGCACATTAATTGCAAACTAGGCTTGGGTAAACTAAGCTCCTTTCCTATTTCTTGCTCAGTTTTAAGTTGTTTCTGTAATTATTATTACAGTTATAATTATTATATGCAGTTGTTATGTTGCATTACAACATAGACTAGTAGAGAGAAACACATACTGCAGGAGATAAGATGTTTTTTAAAAACTACCAGAATTTTGGCTTCTGTGCTTTCCTTTAGCAAACAGTTGTCCTTTGGCCCTACAAACAAACCCTCCAGAATGCTAGCAGGGTCCCGTGCACCGCAGCTGTCTGAGGGTGCCCCGCAGTCTGAAATAAAGGCTGTCATAAATAAATGAAGGAAATATTTTTGCTATTTGTCAGGTATTAAATAATCCTGGGGTGTGGGATGCTAGTAATAGTTTTACTGATCAAGGCAGGTGAAGACAACGGGAGCTGCCTGTGTCACAAAGAGCTGCATGCTTACTCCCTAGTAAACAGCCAGTCTGGCTGCTGTGAACATCCTTGGAGGAAATGAGTGTGTGTTAGGTTGGAAAGATTTGGTTAAAACATGCAGAAAGCCGGTTTCCAGGGGCTGGAGCTGCTGGGATGCCAGTAGGGGCCTGTGGGACTGGGGTGCATGCCCTGGCTTCCAACTGGGTACAGCAGGACATGAGTTTAGCTGTCCTTGAGGCAGCTGGGTGCCTGGTCCTCCTGTGCTACTGACTTCCTAGTGTGTTCCGTAGTCTGGTTTTTTCCACAGCTACACCTTGAGAACTGTCGCTTTGATGCTGTTGGAGTTGAGAAGGGCTCTGAGAACACCAGAGGTGTGCAGGAGCAAGCATGCTTTTCCCCCAGCGCAGTTTGGGGTAGGCTGTGCAAGTACCACCTCACTGCTTCCTCTGGCTGCAAGCAGCTGCCAAGCTGAAGCTCAACCCAAACACAGCTGACAGGTAGCCAGGCCTCTGGTCTGCAGCATGGTGGGCATGAATGTTTCCAGCTGGAGTCTGGTCTACTCTCCACACGTTTGGCCCGTCAGCCCATGCTGCTTTTGCTTCGGCTGTCCAGTGGGGTGGTTGGGAGAGGCTGCAGGTCGTGTAGTCACACAGGGTTTTCTGGAGTCAAAGCCCCTGCTAATGTGGTTGCTGGGTGCAGGGTGACTTTGGTGCCAGATTACCCATTTCTCTGCTGCCTCTGGCTCTGGTGATGCTGCCACTGAGCTACCTGCAAGCCCCAGTTAGAAGGAGGAGGGCAGGCCAGGGGCTGATGCCTGAGTCTCTTTCAGCAGCGATAGTCATGGCAGAAGCAGCTCCTGAGGGTGTTTGCAGACCCGTGCCCCAGCCCTGGGTTGGCGTGAGGTGTGGTGTGGAGGAGGAGGCGGCCATCGTGGTGATTGCAGCACAAGTCAGCCCAGTACCTCAGGAAGCTCCGTCCGCATCTCTGCACTGTGCGGGCCTCGCCTCACTCTGTGTTTTATATTTAGCTTTTGCCACAGGCCTTTCTGTAGAAATACATTTCACCCAGGCTGTCCGAGGCTTTCTGTTTGGAGAATTTTCTGTGTAATGATTGGTTTCGAGCCATTTTGAGCATTTTTAGACAATAAGCTCTGCAGAAAAGTGTGCCATGGGTGCTGTTTAAGCTATTGAAATGCCATTAGAAAGTCTACTGATTTTCCTCATAATTCAATATGAAAAGCATATCCCTTACTGAAGTGAACAGAACTCTCACTCTTTTTTTACAAACTATTAAAGCTCCTTTGATGTTTTAGGCTTGATTGTAGCTAGTATGCTTTGCTAATACAATCAAGAAACCGGGGACATTTGTGTAACCATGGAGAAAAAACACGAACAGAAGGGTTATCAGTGAAATGAGTTGCTGGAGGCTTTTGTAAAGGGTTCTGGATCAGGCATCATGTCTCCTGCCTCCCGAATCTCAGCCTATTTAGGCATGCAGTTAATATATGTCAAACCATGCTGCAGGCTTAATTTCCTCTGGAGACAGTGAACAGTCTTTGTTCTGATTGCTTATTCCACCCCTGCATTACTTGTGGGGCTGTGCAGTGAACCAGGCTGGAGTCCTGGATAACTAACCTGGCATCGTGTCTTGGTGGAACTCACCAGGCAGTTGTTCTTCTCCCAAGCCATGCCCATGTGCTGGTACAAGAGCCTGTGGCTGGTTGTGAGGGAGACTTGCTTTATAATTATATCAAAGATATTAAATGTATGTCTAAAACAAAGTGCATCCTGAAGCATCCAGGTAATGTTGCTAAGCCATTTAGGGTAAGCCAGATGAATTACTTAAGTTTCTGCAATGCCAACATTTTTTTATTCTTTGATATCATGAGATGTTCTCTCAGGGAAGTCAGTTGCCGAAGAAACCGTCATGCTTTATTTCAAAAGCCGGCACTATGAAGCCAGGTTTCGTCGAATTAGTGCAGTGCTGTGTGAGAGCAAGTGTTCCTCAGCAATTCTGGTGTTACTGACATTCAGCACTAAATCTCAGTGTCTGTGCTGGGCCCAAGGGGATGGAAAAAATAGCTTTTTTGACTACCCCAGTGAGGCCTTGTGTGCCCCTGTGCCCTTGCTACACTAGACTGGAGGCATCTAATCGATGACCAGATCTATCCCACAGGCCTGCCAGAGCAGTTTTACCGGCTGATGGTCAGCTCTCTGCTTTGCTTTTCCCTGGGGCTCCTCAGATGTGGGGCAGGGGGTAGGTTGCAGACAGAGTTTCTCTGTCATCTGCCAACTTGTTTTCAGCCACTGTCTTCCTTGTGGGACCCACTGCATCTCCAGAAAGACTTGTATTCTCTAGCCGACCGTTGTCAGTGTCCCAGTGGGCAGATGCAGCCCTCGAGATGGAGAGTACCATCTGCTGCAGACAGGGGCTGCCTATGTCTTGTCTTTGTGACAGATGGTTGCCACATCCAGGTTGTCTCCTCTGAGCGTCACCTTGCAAGCCATGAAGCCCAGCCTGGGAAGGATGGCAGCCCAGGGCTGTTCATATGAAGGGTATTTGGAACTTCAGGTGTGGAATAAGATTTCAGCTTGTCTGCTGTCCCTCCTGGTTGCTGGGTGGGAATTTCTGTGCTCCATTATACAGTGTAGACCTGCCCTTCGGGTGCGCTGAAATGAGAGTGCTGTGAGTGTAGTTACAACAAGCTTTGACAATACAAAAAAATGTTGGCAGGGGAGGAGGGAGGGGAGTGTGAACCTTTAGATGACATTACATAAAGACTTCTTCTTGGTGTTTATCTGCCAAGTTTCGTAAGGATTGAGTTTCATGGGTGAGTTGATTGTATTTGTATCAGTGATACCGTGGCAGCTCTCCAGACTCCTTCCAGGAGAAGTCTCCTTGCTGTTGAAAGACAGGAGATGAAGAATGGGCACAGAAACAAAAGTTGAGTAGCTTTGGTAGCTGACTTCAGTTTGTGAGATGGGAGATAGATGACTACTTCTGTTATTTTAACCAACATGACGATGCTGTGTAGGCTTTAGTGGAAGTTTTTTTTACCTTTTTACTTTTATTGCAGTACAAGTGCTTCTGTCAACAGGAGTAGAGGAGGAAAATACACCCATGTGAGAGATACTTTTAAACCTGTGATTGGGTGTATGCATATTGCATGTCTGCTGTGTATTAAAAATAACTAAATAAATAAAATTGATAAAGTAATTTGCAATGTGAAATCGTTTGACAGATCAGCAGAGCCCTGTAACCACTCAGATGGAGGCAAGTGAGTGAGAGAATGTGAGAAACAGCCTGCATATGTGTGCTGTCCCAGGACATTACACCTAACAGTAAGAATTATACTGACAGTCTGACAGATGGCAGTTCCATATCTGAACACTGAGGTGTTTTTCTTCCCTTTGTCTCATATATTTAGTATCAGCCATTCTCAGAGGCAGGATTTTGACTTTTCAACTGGCCTGATTTGGTCTGAAACAGCAGCTCATACTTGCCTACAGCATTTCTGGTGTCTAGCCCTCTCTCTAACCTGCTTTGTGGTTTCTGTTTTGCCTTTGCTTGTTTCTTACTTTTTTCTTAGATCTTTGTCATTAGTCCCATTTTAACATAGTATTGTATTTTGTATTTTCCTCTTGGGTAAATTAAATTTTAATTTTATTCTGTTGTGTAAGCAAGGTGTCACTTCTAAATTAAAGTCTTTGCATACATCTTCTGAAAGTGGGTAGATCTAGATTAGATATTAAGAAGATATTCTTCACCGTGAGGGTGCTGAGGCACTGGCACAGGTTGCCCAGAGAAGCCGTGGCTGCCTCGTCCCTGGCAGTGTTCAAGGCCAGGTTGAATGGGGTTTGAGCAACCTGGTCTAGTGGAAGGTATCCCTGCCCATGGCGGAGCGTGGAACTAGATGATCTCTAAGGCCCCTCCAGCCCACATAGTTTTGTGACTCTATGATCTTCACTTGCTTTAGTATTCTCTATGGTAGCAATGGGGTCTTAGTTTTGGAACCATTTTATTGGTTTTGGATAGGAAATATTTGCCATCATTCACAGTTTTGTAGATGTTGTAGAAGGTTCGAGCAGGCACCAGTCATAACTCACCGAGTGCTATAGGTATGAGTCAGAGAGAGATGTGAGCTGTCAGAAAGGTCATTTAGGGTTTTGTCAGTTTGCTGGAGCTGGCTGACTCTACGGTCTGCATAGGAAAGAGGTTGATAGTTTTACTATGACAGTAAAAATAAGCATGGGATGTCTGTGCTCCTGAGTGCTTTTATCTGATAAAATGATTGCAAATAAATGCTGTCTCTGATAGCATTGGAGTTGGCTTTTCTACGTACAAATTAGTTTCTCTGGTGATTCTCTCTGCCTAGACTGGTCAGTGTGGTCATCCTGTACTAAATGTATTCAATTCTGGGCTAAGTTCCTTCAGAATAATGAAGGTTGTCTAGATCAAGAACAACTACTGAAAGACAAGCTTATCCTGTTTCAATTCGTACTTTGTCCTGCATTTATTGTTTTGTTTGACAAACAAGGCCATATAGCTTGTTGGGTTTTTTTTCCCAGGACTGAAGAGTGGAGGAAAAATACCTCGTTCTAAGTGGCAAAACCTATAGATTGGTTTACTTAATGTTTTCTTCTATTTTGTTTCTTTCAATTATTTTAAAATTTAAATGCTTAAAATCTCAAGAAGACTGAGACAAATATTTCTTGCAGTGGGTCCCAGTTCTTATCCTTCCCATGTAAACTCTGGCACAGTCCATGAGAAGGTGCTCTCCGTACCTCACTACTTTCTGGTATCTATTTTTTGTAACATTGATGTGAAAGTTGTCCTTTTCCTTTCTTTCTTATGGTAAAATGTCACTCTATAAAAGGTTTGCCTGTGTCTTGTGTGAGATTTCAGCAGAATAGGACTCCGGTTCTTGCCTCTGCTTTTGCTTGCAAGGTTTACATCAGTATATTCCCAACAGCATCAGTGGAGTTATGCTGCCAGTTTTGCATTGATCTAATTAGGAGCAGAACTGGACACATTTCTTTCCCCTTCCTTGCATGCAACAAGGGTTTATAATGATAGCTGGGTTGTACATAATTTATTGAGTACAGTGAGTGCTTGTGGAGCTTTGAGAAAGAGGAAGGAACTGGCTTCTGTGCAAGGAGTTTATTATCTAGGTCATTCACAGACTGAGGCATCTGATATTAACATATTCAATGAAAATTTATTCTGTAAGGCTGTTTGCTTGTATGCCTTAAAGGAAATATAACCATGCAAGGAAAATGTTCCTGTGCAGTCCAAATCCATGGTGGGATTTCTTGCCAAAGATACTCATAACACACCATTTAACACAAAAACTACAGTGGTGTCGAATGTGTAGGGTGGTCCCCCATTTCTTAATAGGGTTTTGTAGGAGTATTGCTTTTGATGGTCAGTTTTTGCAAGTTGGAACCCTATGCCTCACTTCATTATCTGTTTGCTTAAGTAACAGTGAGAAATCCAGTATAGGAGCTTTGGGTATTCCCGCAAAAATTGCTCACGAGTGGATGTGAGAGAGGGCAACTGCTTGGAGATTGCTGGAAATGACCCTACAATCAGTTTCCCTTAGACGTTTCAGCCTCTTGTTTCTGCATGATATAGTAGCTTACAGACCTATGCTAATCAAAAATGCTGGTTTAAGTCTTCCTTAACACAGTGACGTGCAATTGTGGTGGTTTGGCATCTTCTATACAAGCAACTAAACTGTCCTCATTTTGGAGTGGAGCAAAATTGTCTAGAAACCCAGCTGTGTTAGGATAAGCCATCTTCCTCTCAGAAATAAGCCCCTATTATAATAACCCCATCAATACTTAATGACAGTAAATAATTTTTAATACATTTTCAAATAGTTAGATCAAGTAATATTTAGCCTGTCTTGCCAATAAAGATGATGTTTTCACTTTCCTTTGGAAAATCTTGCTGAATGGAGTTTGGTGTGAGCCTAGAAGAGCATCAAGTTCATTGGCCCATATGAAAGGGGCAAGTTCTAGTACACTAGTGAGCCCAGATAGTGGGTGCTTATTCTTTGCCTTTGAGAGGCAAAAGGGGTATGATGCAGGCAGAAGAAATGGGCAGCAGTGTTACAGAAGCAGATACAGTTTCTCTTGCATGTTCCAGATTTCTTTAGGTTGAGGCTAAGATCTCTAGCTCTACCTGAAGGGCAGTGGGGTCCCTATGTGTACTGTTGTGGTGCTGACTCTGCAGGTCAGGACTCACTGTATCCAAATTGTTAGGGCTTGCCATTGTCTTGGAGTGACAGCACTGAAATGGAAAGCAGACTCTTGGATTCTGGAGTGTCTGCCTAGCTCAGGAATAAAACATGAAAAATTCAGGCTATCTGCGCATCCTCATAGAATGGTTTTCAGCCTCCTGTAGATAAAATACTTTCATGTGCTGGTATAAATCCCTTTTTATTTGGGCTAATGCTTACAAAGCCATGGGGAATGGGGTTTGTGTTTAACCATGGTGGAATACTTTTTCAGCAGAGTCTTGTGAGCTCTGGCAGCTTGCACAGGGCAGATCTAGGAGGATACCCAGCAGTTTTTTGTCCTCTGCCCTATGGGCAGTCTCTGTGCAGCAGGAGAGGCAGAGTGCTTTCTTCTTGTGTCTCTGCTTCTCACCTACCCCATTTCACAGCTGAGCTTGCTAAATAAAACAACAGTCAAAGGCCGAATGAGTTAATGTGGTGGGCTGTGAATTGTGGTTTTGGAGTCGTGCGAAAGCAGCGTCCATTCTACTGCCTTTTGCAGAGGAGGGTGACAGCCAGAAGAAAAGGGGGGGAAACTTTGGGCGGCGGAAGGGAGCTGGGGGCAATAATCTCCTTTTGATCAAAGCTTGGTACCAAGATGGCTTTTTCCTTTATTATATATGTACTGAGGAACTCTCTTAATGATTTAACAGTTCCCAATCAAGCCTGCATTCTTCCCAGCAGTTAACTGCAATCACTGTTGGACATGTACAAAACCTCACTCTGATGTTAGCAAAGCTCTCCTGAAGGGGTGTTGAAAGCTGCATCTTTTAGCTTGTCTTAGGTGAGCAGTTGCTGCTTGTGGCTGCACATCTGCAGGAGCACAGGATGTTAATACTCTCAGTGTAGAAATGCCTGTGGACGTGTGCATGTTGTGGGGCAGACAAGACACAATGCACACTCAGTTCAGTTCTCAGTGCTGCATGTAAAGAGGAAAAATTCCTTTGACTGCTTGTGCACCTTCTGGCTTCTGCTTTGTTGGTTAAAGTTCTTATAATTAAGAATTATAGAACTCCAGTATTTTAGAAGAACCTGAGTGTGGAGAACTGCAGCTCCATCTAAAACCATCAGGTGGTTCATTTTAGAATTGCACTCTTCTGATTTTGTCAAGAATAAACCGTAGGGTCTCAGTGGAATTTCTTCAGAGAAAAGCAATGATCATTCAAGTTGTTGCATGTTTTGGCTTTGTGGATATTATTTTGGAAGGTTTCAGATGTGTCCTTGCTAGTTTGTCCCTTTGTTATAGAGAAAGAAATGTTTATGATTAATGTGGGGTCACTGGTTTTATTTCTATATATATAAAGAAGCTTACTGCAAAGAGACTTGCCTCAGCAGTGGATGTGCAGCACTCATTGTTTTTAAGCAATACCACTTCTTATTTTAGTAACATTTTGGAAGCATCTGTTCCTGTTTTGAGCAAGAACATTAGGTGAGAAAAGAGTAACAGAGGCTTGCTGGTTTTAAACAACCTCTGGTGCCCCTGTGCTTGGCTCCTGAAAAATTGTTCTGAAAGAATCTTCCTGACCACAACAAAACTCATCAACATTTTCTCAGTATAAGTTCTGTGTTTCATTTCTAGCTTGACTAAACAGTCTCCTTATGTTAATAGTCCTGGGCATACGAAATTTTATAGCAGAGAAATGTGGGTTGGGTTTTTTGTTTATTTATTATTTTTTTAATTACTTCAGCTGTGCAAAACTACTCATTGTCTTTGCCTGATACTTTTTTTTCCACTGTCAACAATAAGAACAGGACCTTTTTTATTTTTATTTTAAATATATATCTTTTTTTCACCAGTAAATGGGTAGTTGCAAAATTCTGTACACCTATAGTATTTGTTCTTACTCCATCTCGAGCAATATTAAGCAACTGTTTCCACAGGAACAGTGCTCTTTACAATAGATGGTGTTGTGGCTTGCTTCAAAGCCACATTCAGAACATGTAGGTGTTTGAAGGGTACCAGATCTTTCCATCTCTTGCTGTGAATTTTCCAGTGGGTCATTACTTGTTCAGACTTTCTATCTAGGTATCCAAAACCACCCCAGTGCTTCATATTACTGTGTGTGGTTATGTCCTGGAAGCCTTTCAAGTGCTGCTGGGCTGCAAGAGGAGTTTTTTTATATTCATAAAAAGCCAAAACTTAAGATGTAGTGGTGGTGAGGATCTAGTCAGCAGCTCCAGTGCAGCTAGTTTAGGATCTAACCGTTCACTTCTGTAACCTTATCTAGGGGTCCTTCAATATCATGCATATTAGGAATTGAACAGTGTTAGGTGTTTTATTATCTTTCTTAGGGGACTTTATTTGTCATGATTCACTTCATTGGATGTATGGAAGTTATTACAGTGACTGTATCTCTTCCATTTTCTTCCTCCCAGGGTCATTGCTGAGTGTTCTGCTTGTACAGAGGAGAGGAACTGTCTGAGTGGCTTCTTGGCTCTATGCTGCAGGGCTTGGTAAACTTTGAAAAAGGAGAGTTTGATTTTATTTTGAAAGAAGGTAAATGCTGTCTAAGGGTTTTATGTTCTCAGCTGGTGAAAGCTTTCTGGTTAGGGTTGTGAGACTAAAACTGATGTTACTTTTCCTGGAGTGAATAACATTTTGCTTTGGGAATTCACGTAGTGTTGCTCCTTCTCAGCAAGGGCCATTTGTCAACTGGAAGAGGTGCATAAGGTCCACATTAGCAGTGTCACCCAGGTAGGGATGTACTTTTCTGCAGAAGGGAATTTATACTTTTAATCATTTTAGCTAGTGGGCTGGAGTTAAAAGCATGTGTATTTATAATGTAAAGCACATGCAACACTGGCTGTTGCATGGATAACTGGCTGTTGCATGGATAAAACTCCAGGTCTTCCATTCAAGGAGGGAATATGACATCAGTCGTACATATCATGGCCATGTAACAGAGCCTGTTCTGCTCTTGACTTACCTTGGATTACCATGTGTTTGGGCTTGCAGTGATCCCCAGTAAAAGCTCTGTTTGAAGAGAAGCAGCTTTGCGGGTAATGTT
Source organism: Loriculus beryllinus (assembly GCA_039877255.1). Lineage (NCBI taxonomy): Eukaryota > Metazoa > Chordata > Aves > Psittaciformes > Psittacidae > Loriculus > Loriculus beryllinus. Next base: position 27,506 of record JBCJKH010060217.1, on the reverse strand, counting down.
GAACTTTGGGTGGGAAATGTGGTCAGCATCAGGTTATACTCTTGATTGACATGTGAGCAAAACCACTCCAACCACGTTCTGACCTTTTTCTCTACAGACCCTTCTTTTATTAATCCAAGGTGCGTCTTGGTCACATTGGTGAGAAGTGCTTCCTCATCTTGAAACCACGCTTTGCAAAGGGAAAAAGAAATACTAAAAGGGGAAATACGTGAAAATGTGCTGTTGGTAGTGTCAGCAAGCTGCCTGTCAGCTCGCAGTTGCACACGAACCTCACAACTGCCTCCTCCTTCAGAGGGAGGCAGATGGCTGGGTCAGCTGAATAGCATATCTCAGTGTCATGGCACCTTGTCACCCATCCGGTGGCCTGCAGAAGACTGGAGACTGATGTTGTTCAGCTCCTTCCTGCCTTAACTCAATTGCTGGAGTCACAGCTATGACCTTATGGTCACAAGTGGGTAGTGAGATCATCTCTCTCATGAGGTAGATGAGGAAAACTGTAATCACAGACTTGATGGGACTAAATATTGTTTGGTCTTGAACAGTCTGTCTCCTATTGCAGTGCTTGGCTTCAGGATTTTGGGACTTCCCCTTCCCCACCCCATCAGTCCTTTTTTGTACTTACAGCCCAGGGTCCTTCACAAGCAAAGCCTCATCTATGCACCTTTTTTTTAACTGCTACTTTACAGAAATATTTTTATTGTACTCTTCCCCTTTCCCCTCACCAAAGGAACCCTAAACCCAAAACAACCCCCACAAACAAAAAACATTATACAAATAGGATATGATCTAACTTGGCAAAGCAAATGTTGGCAACAGCATGTCCTTTCTGGGTGTTGTCAGCTGCGTACTGGATCCCAACCTACATTCTTTTTGCTGCATGAAAACTTGACTGTGACTTCCAGCAATATACCTCATGGGATTAGTGCAGAGATGCAAGCAGTAACATCTGGACACCAGGAGCAAGCATCATACCTTCAGGAATGCTGGGGGAGTGCATGCCTTGGCACTCCTTTTTTTTTTCCCCCCTTTTTTTTTCCTGTACCTTTAGAAACATCTAATTGGTGGCCAGAAACTACTGCTGCTTTCATGTGACGTTCTGGGATGTGTGCAGCAGGGATGTTAAACAATCCCATAGGCTGCAGGCAGGGAATGGGAGAGGGGTTAATGTGTGAGCTAAAGGACTTTTAGCCTTCCTCTCCATCCTTCTCTGTCCCTCAAGAAGTTCCTGTCCTTGAGACATCACCCATATTTGATAGTTTGTTTTTCATCCTTCAGTGTCAAATCTTTCAACAGATCATCTTGCAATGTGGAGTGTGAGAGGAGATGTGATGGATTAATACTGGCTGGATATAAATGTTAATAGTTTCAGTGTTAAGAAACTGCCAGGTAAGGAAGTGAGAGGAGGAAGAAAGTCATTGTGATGAATTCAGGACCTGGAAAGAATCGCCAGAGCATAGGTACTTAGGCTTCTCCGTGGTGTTATAGCCCATGCCATGATCTGGGTTTCAGAAGTTGCTAGAATTGATCCTTAAGGATGATTAATGCAAAAGTTTTATGGGGGGATATCTGTGATGGGAACTGCAGTTCTGAAGACTGGCTTGCTATTGAGATGTGTCATTTGAAATCTTATGTTTTGTCAGAAATATTGCTGGTAACTTGATTTTTGCATATTAAATAGTTGTGATATTGACTGGGGTGGTAGTGGTGCTGTATGCCCCTCAAATACGCTTAGTGCAAGGCTTTATAGTCACTGAGAAGAATGATGGGTTCTAGTGCTGTGGAGCAATTGAGTTTTCTTGCCATTGGACTGCTGAGCAATCCAGGCACTCATTCATTGCTTTCATGGGTACTGCAGAGTTTTCCAGTGTGGTGTGCCTGCCACGCAGCATGCTAAATTGGGTTTGTGAAGACTGTAAATGCCATTTCTGGCTCTGCTTGTGCTATCTCCATACATTGCTTCTCTTGTCTATAAAATTGATGGTGTAAGGTTTCCTCAGCACCCCAAGGGGCTTTGTGGCTTTTGATTGAAAAGGTGGAGATGTGTATGAGCTCATCTATGTAGCTTCTGTACATCGTATTGCCTTTAGGAGAGATACAGCAACGCTGCTGTAGGAATAAACCAGGGATACAACAAGGGGATAGCAGCCTGCGTGGGAAGTTTCCCTGGGTGAAGGCAAGCACTGTAGGCTTACTTGGCATGGAAATTCCCTTAGAATCCATGTATGGGCTTACAGCTGTCCTCAGTGTTGTGCTACAGCAGCTCTGGAGATCAGGCTGAGACAGGTGAGCAATGGTCAGGACAGAGAGCTGTTGGACCCTCATGCAGCACACAAAACATTTGCCCACCAAACAGCATAGCACTGAGTGCTGCAAGGCCCTCTATTAAGCACAGACCTTTTCAACACTTGGTGTTGAAGGGAAGAAGGTCAGTGCCTGCAACTCAAGCCCTCTGCAGAGTTTTTGGTTTGGATTTGAATCTCTGTATCATAGAATCATCGAATCATACCCCAGCTTCCTGCTGTCAAGCTGCAGGCATCAAGATGCTTATTACATCTCACTCAAAGAGTTTTTAGTTTACAGCACCCCATCAGTAGTGATCAAGCACTGTAAACAGCTGGACCTTTCCAACAGATTGCCTTTTGCTATACTACCAGGACTTAACTTTTTAACTGTTATTGAAAAGATGAGGTTTGGCTCTTCAAAAGTGATTCTCTGACTTAAAATGATTGGAGTAGCGGGAAGTTGTGACCTTTCCCCTTTCTACCTGGGGTGTTGAGAAATCTGATGGATTATATCTGGAGGACTAATGGATTTTAATGGTTCATGATCTCATCAGCTGCGCCCTGGTTTTATGAAGAAGGGGAGCTATTAGACAAAAATGGAAAAGCAGCAGTACGCCAAATGAATTGTATGTAATAGGAAGATATTTTAGAACTAGTGACACACCTAATGGAGACTCAAATGAGAAGATTTTCGCAAAAGTTTAAGGTTATGCAATAAAACCTATGAATAACAAGAAAATCAGTTTCCAGCACTGAATACTGGAGGACAGCGCAAATAACGTAGATGGGCAAATACGTGCTGGGGAGACAACTGCAGAGGGGTTCTTTGCAGAGTATTGCAGCTGGTTTAGGGGTTCACAATTCCTTGAGCTGGGTCCGTGAACAGGATATGGAGGGCACTGTCTGACGTTGTACAACCCGGTGGATTGCCCCTAACCTACCCAGTGCTCTCCTGCTGTAACTGTGCTGGCTGTCCTTGGGAATTCAGCAGGAGTGCCTTAAACATAGAACCTCAGACCATAATGCAGACTTTGCTGCTTTTAATGTAAAGTTGTGAATGATTCATAAGCCTGCCTGGATTTGTTAATGAGGTTAATTAAAACTGCAGGTGAATGCCATGCCTAGGAAGGGTTCTTAAGGTTGTGGCCATCGTTAATTCTTTTCTGCTCAATTTCTTTGTTTCTCCTTCTGTCTTTCTGTCTGGTGCTTGTTCTGTTCCTCCCTGGGCAAACTCCAGGTCTCTGGTGTGTGCTGGATAGTGCATGGGCTACCTGGGCTCACTCCCTTGATAGTACCCTTTCCTTGTCAGGGACATTGCATCGCTGCTAAACTCAGCTATGTCACTGTTTTTCTTGGGGGAAACTCCACTCACTAACTCATTGCTATGGCCTTTGGAATGTTTCCAGATGGGAAGTGCTACCAACTTGCCTGCTTGGCACCCATCTTTATTACTGAAAACTGCAAAACTGGCACAGCTTCCTGTTTGTTCTGTTTTTTGTTGGTTTTTTTTCTTTTTTCAAGTTAATTATGTGACGGAAAATATGTTTATTGATCACTCCCAGAACTTGGAGACAGAAACCAGTGTTTCCGGCATTGTGTTCTTGGTGAGAGACCTAAAATGTGAACTGTCAGCATCATCCCTTTACAACCCGTATGTCCGGAATGTAATAGCTAAAGTGGTGTCCCAGGGCTCTATAACTGTTGAAAGATTTTTCTTTTATTGGTAATAATTGGATGTTGAGGTTTACTGACCTTTTGTTACAGCTCATTGAATGGAAATAGAAGAGTTTTGTTTGATTTGTTTTCCCAAGAGCAGAGACCCTGTCCCACTTTCAGCTTCTTTTACCTGCAATTGCACACACAGGTGTTTGCAGGCAGATCTCCATACATTGCATATGCATAGCCAATAGCCTGAATGTGTGCTACTGAATGTGTGCATGGGCGTATTTGCTGTAATCAAGTATTCAAACAGCTGAGAATGAAGCCTTGCATTTGCCATCCTTTCATTTAGTGGTCCTGCGTTGATCAGTGTCTGTCTGTTAGGAAATTAATCTGTGATTTCCTCCCATCTTTTGAAAAAAAAAAATAAAGCTATTGGAAGAAGGCAAGAGGAGTTGAGAGGGAAATCCAGTGATGGATGGGACGTGGTGGTATTTGGTATAGTGTTACAAAGCAGAATGCGTGCTTAATAAATTGTGCTCAGCGGAACTAGAGCTCTGTCATGTATGTGGTGAGAAAGGCAGAATGCGTCCTGCCCACACGATTTTGGTTTCACACAGGCTATGGTCACACAGCTCAGGGAAGGAGGTGGCATGAAGGTGTGAGAGGCCCTCTGGGAAGTGGGTCCTGCCCCTGCTTTCTGCAGCTGACTGGGTTGCACAGCTGCTCAGGAAGGCACAGAGCAGTCTTTGTTCTCTGCCTGTCATATACAGCTCCCTGGCTGCCATATACAGTCACTAGAGCAAGTGAAATGCTGTTTGTCAGCCAGGTGGGAAAACAGAGCAGAGTTGCCTGCAACTTCATAGAATCACAGAATCAAGTAGGTTGGAAAAGACCTTTAAGATCATGAAGTCCAAGCATTACCCCTGGACTGTCAAATCCACCACGAAACCATGGCACTGAGGGCCTCATCTACATGTTTTTGGAGGACTTGGGTTGAAGTTGTTTCAGAGCAGGCTTTTTGCTGCCTTGCTCCTATCTGTTCCCCAAAGCTTTGCCCAAAAGGGGAGACCTTGTCCTCCCAGGACCCTGCATCCCAGTAGTGCTGCTCCACCATCTCTCTGTACAAGAGCTCTCTGTCAGCGGGGCTCACTGCAGGAGCTTTGCAGGACAGGAAGCCACGTGTTGCAATGTGGCTGTGCCCCAGCAATTGCAGAGCTGCTTGCGGTAAGCCTGGGCTGTGCACGCCATTTCTAACCATGCTGACAGCAGTGTGGGAGACTACCTTCCTCCCCTGCCCCACGGGCCTGGCTGGGGAGGGGTGACAACATGACTCCTTGTGTGTGATGGCACACGTCGTGTGTGA
>JBCJKH010060217.1:0-14723 GCA_039877255.1 Loriculus beryllinus | reverse complement strand
CCCCCCCCCCCCCCCCCCCCCCCCCCCCCCCCCCCCCCCCCCCCCCCCCCCCCCCCCCCCCCCCCCCCCCCCTCCTCCGTTTTTTGTGTATGTGTGTTTGGCTTTGTTGTTGTTTTGAGGGGGTTTTGAGTGAAATTTCTGTGTGACAGCCTGACTCAAACACCAAAAATCCTCAGCTGTGATTTTTGCTAAAAGCCAGCTGGTGACCAGAGGGAAACAGCCGCAAACAAACAAACCAACAACAACAACAAAACCCCAAAACCAATACAAAAAGCCCAACCAACCAAAGACCTTAATTGTGTGAAAATGTAAGTAAAAATTAAAACATGTGCTCACCAAAAAATACAAACCTTCTTTCAAAGACGGGTTGGCTGACACCAGGATTGAGTCTCTGATCCCTAAAGTTATGTTCTACGTCTCTGTCTACTATAGACTAAATGACAACAAGTCCTTAGGTAACAGCATGAACAGTTTCCTGTTTTCTATAGTTTAAGGCCAAAAGGTGATTTATGTAAGAAATCAACATTTACCCCAGCACTGGTGGTATTTTGAGAGACTGAAATGATTTCAATGTGGTAAGTTATAGTAGTGAGGAAATATCCATGTAATTCACCAAGCAGGTATGCATGGATCTTTTTCAGAGAATTGCATATGTTTAGTGTTGCTCCCATTTCATTTATTTGACAAATTGGAACACTAGTAACCTTTGGTTTGTTTTTTTCTTCTTTAATCTCCGTTTTCTCTAACAAGTTTGAGCTTGTTCAGCACTTCTAGGAAAAAGAAGGAAGCAGGTTATGTTTTATGGAGCCCTGAATGTTGAATAATTAGAGATATGGATGCTTGATTATTTTTTTTTAATCAATTGCTGGTCAGATTTATCATGCAAAATCCCAAGACGAGTCTTTGCCTTGAAAAACAATCCTCTAATGATTCCTTTACTTTTTCAGGTGGATTTGGAGCCTGAAGGCAAAGTGTTTGTTGTCATAACTCTTACAGGCAGCTTCACAGAAGGTAAGGGAATTATTTTGGCTTGTTTCCATTAAAAGTTGAATACTGGTGTTTATTCTTGCCATCAGTCACCAAGCAGCACAGAAGCGAATAGCATTCTTCATGCAGGCAGTGTGGTGTTGCATGCCAAAGACTTTCTGAGCATTAGGGAAAATCTGGAAGGGGCTCTTCTTAACAGCTCAGTCTGTGTGCCCACTGCTCTGGTGTTGCTCTGATCTCAGACCCAGGGAGCTGATTCGTGCTTGATCTGGTTTATTTATCTCCAGTTGTCCTTCAAACGGATTGTTTTTGTCACCTGTACTTTTCACCTGGGTGCCCCTTGAAGGGCAAACTACAGAGCGTGTAGGGCACGTTTAAACTAGAGCACATTCAGAACATCTGGATGATTTTTATCCCATAATGATTTTCATCTATTTCATGTGTATTTCTGTTTCCCAAATTCACTTTGCACAGGAAACTTAGGAGGTTTTTAGTGTGGCAGCTGCTCTGGAAAAGTATCCAGGCGGATTTTTTTCCCTGTAACTATATTTTATAGTGTGATGTTTTCAGTTTCCATGTTGTTTATTGTGATGCCAGCTATGAGCATGGATGTGACCTGTGCTGGAAGAACCCAGGAAATCTGGGATGGGGCACACAAAAGAACTATTTTCTTCAGACCTACACCATGGTTCTTACTTGTTTTAGCTGCAGCCTCAAACTGCATTCACTGGGAGCTGTTCTCTATACAGACACCAAGAATCGAGGCAGGGTCTGCTCTGCTGTCACCTCCATCCTGGGGGAGCTGGGTTTTTAATGTTTTTTCTTGTATTGCCCATAAACTGATTGCTCAGCATGAAGGCTGTGCTGCGGGCTGCAGCATGGGGAGCCCACCCTGCCACACTGTGTCTTGGACACAAGGAGGGTGCGAGCTGGAGGGATGCTTGCTGCAAGGGTTGTGAGGGAGCTCTGCTCCACTGCCTAGCAGTTCCCCTGCCTCATACCCTGTGCTAGGTGCCCAGGCCTGTCAATGCCTCTGCGTTTGTTTTTTCCAATGCAGGTTTGAATGCTAGCTTGTACTGTACTTGGGTGCTGTTGGGGAGCTGTCTCACTCTTGTCTTCTTGGTGTGATGGGGTAGCTGCTTGGTGGAGAGTGGCTGCAGCAGAGGAGCTGATGAACCTTGGTTTTCTTTGGGTGGCTCACACTGCAGGAGTACTCTGTTCCTGACAGGATGGCTGTGGCCTTTTAAAGCATTTGAGCTGACTACAGGAGCGATCAGCAGAGCCTCACCTGAGGGCACGGCAAGGGTTTACAGGGAGAAGGTGTTCTCCACAACAGCATCCCAAGCCCCATGATGTGGAAATGGTGGCAGGTTTAAAGACATCCTTCTGTGTGCAACTGAGGCTGCTCTTACTCTGAGGGACTATGGAAAAGGCATAATACCACTTGCAGAAGGTCTGCTGGGAAGGAAACATGAACAGAAGGTCTGATTTTGACTACTAGTGGAATATAGTCTTGAAGCAATGGAAAAGATGAGGAGTATCACACCCTGGCACTGCAGCAGGATGGAGATGACCAGAATTAACCTTTTCCAGTGAAGTTCACTTACCATATAGAGCTGGACAGGCCACTTGCTGTTTAGGCGTGTTGCTAACAAGGTCTCAAAGATGAGAGATAGAGAACTGAAGTGTTTGTACAGCTACTGCTTTCTGAGGAAAATGAGAAATATTGGAAGAAGTCTACTTCTCTGTCCTCTGCCTTTATTGAGGATGTATGGACTTATAGAACAGGAAGATCAAAGACAGTTCTTGGGTTGGTTTTGGTTTTTGTTTTTCTTCCACTAGTTAGTCCCATGTGTGGTTACAGTTAGAGTTTCCAAGAATAGACATAACCCAGTTCAAGCCTGATAGCAGATACTGACCTCTCCCAGCTGTTAGTGAAGGCATCCATCAGGGAGGGGTTTCCTTCTGAAAAAAGGTGAGGTCTCTTTTGTAACATCTTGTTTTATTAGATTTTTCTCCCTTTTTTTTCTGGAAATATGGAGGCTCAGGATTATATTTGAAATCGGAGTTGTTTTGGAAGGGGGTCTGAAAATAACTTGCAACTTGAAAGCATGAAAAGTGGCTTCCCACTTGTTTGCCCTAATCTGGAGGGTAGCTGCTACCACATCCTCTCTGCTTGTTATGGCTAACATGCAGAGGCCACATAAAGGCTGTGTGTGTCTATGGGTACACAGAGAACCCAACGATTAGTTTTCATTAGACCCTATCGGGATACCATATAGACCCATGTGGAATTTCAGTCAATATGATGTTTAGGATTTTTGGTATGAATGGTTGTGTGACTCTAGTGTGTTTCTTGCTCTGAAAAGGATCAAGCAGTAGTCATGTGCTGGGAGAAAAGCCAACACAAGACTGGGATGTCATGTCCACCTGAGGCTGTATTTTTTTTGTTGTCTTAGAATGCTTACCCAAAGTAGACAGTCTTAGAGGCTTTGGCAGCTTGTCCATTATTTAGCTTCGGGACTGGTGGGATTTTTTGTTTGTTTGGCTTTTTTTGGTTAAAAGTTCTTCTGACCAAAAGTTTGATCTGGTTGCGCTTACCTATGGCAATGATGGGGGAGAAAGGTGGCACTCCTCTGAGTGGCACTGAGTGTCCAACAAGCATTCCTGTACTGTCAAGATAGAAAATGTACAGCTGAAAGGAGGTTGTCTTTTGAAGGTTCTAATGTGCCTCTTCTGTCCATCAGTGTTAAACTGCTGTTTGAGGCAGGGAAATATGCCTGTTTCACATGTTAAAAATGCATGTAACTTTTCAGGAAGAAAAAGGAATGGAGCAATAGGAAGGGAGCTCTAGTGAAATTATACCTTTATTTTCTCTGCTGGATGTATTTGTTGCTGTACTTAGCTGTATCTGATTATATTAACTCCCCTCATTCAGCTGGCATTTCCTGTGTAAAGTGACCAGTGCAAAACTAACCAGTACCTTGGGAGGAGGTTACCTCTGTGCCTGTGTGATTTGGAATCAAGAGCCTTGCAATGAGTGTGGGTGAGCTGCTCCTGTTGTTGGTGCTTCTGAACACCTGTGAGAAGTAGAGACACCAAAGAGCAGGCAATCATGCATGGGTCAGGGTGTTTCACTGAGGTGAGGTGAGACTTGACACCAAGAGGCCCAACATATGTGTCTGAAAGATGGCATGAACTTCTCTCCCTTGCAACACTGGAGTTCCAGAGCAAGCTGAGCCCCTTCTAGCTTTGCCTGAAAGGTGTGTTGCTGTGCCCTTGGTTTGCCATCTCTCTTGCTGTTTGTTCTTAAATTTTGAGCAAAGCTAATGAAATTAATAAAAATTCATTGTTTGACTGAATCAATGAATGAAGCAAGCCTTGTAGAAATTAAAGTGCTTCTATTTTAGTGCTTCAAACTCTTGCAATTAGCTTTTCTTTCTTTATTTTTCTTTTACATTGTAATTCAAAGTGATAATTCTGGCTTGAAGGTCAATTTTAATTCCGTCATTGTGAGGTAAGTGATGTTTTTTTCTTTTCTTTCAGTGTCAGGAAAGACAAAGACAAATTTGAGTTCTGGGCAAGAAATAGAACAGAGAGAATATTGAAAAGCTAAGTGACTTGGTAGAGCAGATATAGTACCCATTACTAAATATTTAATGTTGGTAGGCTTTGCAGCAGCAAGGAAGCCTGCACCTGCCTCTAGAGCAGGAAATGCTTCATTTTCCAGCTGTCACATCATGTGTTTGGGATGATTTGCTCTCAATCACGAAGGCTAAGTCTTTTACTACTGCTTTTCTTTGAATACATTTTTCTAACATTAAGTGGTGTATATCTAAAGAAATAGCAACTCAGGCAGTCACCAGTAAGGATTTTCAGATTGACAGTCTCAGATGGTATGTAGATGTTGTGCTGAGTAGGTCCTTGCTCTGTACTATAATGTAGCTCCTCAGCCCTGCAAAACTTATATTTACAGGTCCATTATTAGGCTCTTTCTCAAGAGGGAGAAAAAAGATGTTTATTGGTCCTCTGTAAACTGCAATAATGATTGTTTTCAGCCTGGTTTTTATAGTTAAGGGGATAATGTAGTAGATGCCATCCAGAGAACCTCCAGATCTAAATAGGCAACATCAGCGTAGGCTAGCATAAAGAAGGGTTGTCTGTCTTTGGCTCACAGTCTGAGAACATTGTGGTCTTCACTGCCTAGCCAAAAGTCTAATGTGACAGAGAAAAGCAAGACACATGGAGGGTTTTTTTCCTATACACCTGTATTTTTTTCCAATGCCTACACTTTTTCCAGTGCTTTACACATGTGCATGTCACATGTGCTTGCTGCAGGCAAGGGATTTCCGTATGCAGCCCGTGTTGGTTCAACCTTGCATTTCGAGATGGAAATAGGTCAGAACAATGTTGAGTCCCGTGGAGGAGAAAGTGCAGCCTGAAGAAGACTGAGCCCTTGAGAAGACCAGAAGTATTGTCCACAGATGTTGTGCATCTCTGGGTGGGAGGCAGGTGAACTTCAGTGGATCACCACCTTCACTGGAAGATGCCAGTTGGGTTAAAAACTAAAAAGCAGTTCCAGAAGCTGACCTTGAAATCCTGAGCAGGTATTGCTCTCCTGGAGGTCAGACTCTGCAAATCTGCACCCCAACAGTGCAAAACCCAAGTGTTTTTGTGCCTTGGCACTCTTATATCTCACATTTGCCTCTCCTCCGTTAAAAAAGAAGAAATAAAGAAAAACCAAGTTTGATAAACTCTGGATTTTTAGAGGGGAAAAAAAAGAAAAAATATTTCAGTGGGGAAAACAAAGAAAGAAACAAAACTGTTTATTCCTGATTGCTGAAAGATCTAGGCTGTAGGGAATGGTTTCCTCTGTGTTATGGAGGGACTCTAATGCAGAGGCAGGAGGTGAACAGTACCTCAGCCTGCTGCATGTCCACAAGACCACCTTTTCTTCTTGGAAAATGATCTGTTTGAGCTCCACAGCTCTTGCATTATGTCTCACGCTGAGAGGATTTTGTCAGTAATTCATGGTTTGCCAAGATCTGCTAACTGCTTAGGTATCCAGACACTGTACAAATGCAACAGACAGCAATATCAGGGTTAACTCTGCTTCCCCAATGGGCTGTGTTTTGTCTGGCCTCTGAAACCTAGATATAAATATGCAAGCTTGCAATCTGCTCTGGGATTTCAGTGTTCCTGGCTGTAATGAGGAACAGAGATTTTAGCTTTGTTTTAATGTGATTCCTGGAAGAAGTGATGGTGGTTCCCAGAGGAGCTTAAACCTATCTACTTGGCCTTGGACAACAGTGCCATGCTTGTGCTGCAGTGAAGCAGGGTGGCAAATGTGTGCTGGAAGGAGCAAAATGCTGCTCCAATTTTCAATGCTGGAAGCCACTGAAAATTGAGACTGTGATCCTGTGGCTAGGGATGATGACAGCAGCCCTGTCCCTGGGGGATGCTGTTTCATGGCTATCTCCCTCTGCACGCATTGTGGTCAAGGGCACTTGGATAATACCCTAAACGGAGGTGAAGGGGGGGTGCCTCATGTACCAGCACAGCTCATGGCTGCACCTTAATTTCCCTAGACCTTAATTTGCGAGGTACCTGACTGATGAAATAAATGAATGGCTGTCCAAAAGCCCCAGTAGTTTGCCTAGGGTCATCCTTTACATCTATAGGAGAAACTGCAGGTCTGTCAGCTCTGGCTGCTGGAATAGACTCCTGTTTAGGTGGTACCATGGCAGGCAAGGGTTTTCCTTGTGTCTGGCTGTCTGGCTGCTCCGTCTGTCATTCATCCCTGTCACATGGCTGCTGTATGGGGCAGTACTGGACTTGGTGTGTGATCTCCTGGGCCTGTTGGTATGAGAGGGTGTGTAACAGGATCCTGTTGTGCCACAGTGCTTAATTACCTCAATTTACCTGGAGGGTAGTTATGCATTGTTAGTGCTTGCAGGATGAGGGGCAAGGTTCCTTCTGGCCCTGCAGACACAAGGGGGACCAGCAGCATCAGCCTGCTGCGTGTTGTGGATGTTGTGGCAGTCGACTCCCACACCTCACTGGAGCAGGGCACTAACACTAACAGCCAAGCCAAATGGGGTTCTCAGCATTAGGCAAGCTGGCATGAAGCTGTAGGAACCAGAGCTTGTCTTCTAGTGGTTCTTTGAGAGGCAAATACTCATGCTTGCAGTTTATATGCCCCTGGTTTAGGTTGTTCCTGCATGTGCCTAGCATTTCCTGCTCTTCAGTGCCAGCTGGTTTTTGTTTTCTTGAGTGCTTCCAGAAACTGCTCAGTTGCTTTCCAGAATGAGATGCTGAATCAAAATAGAGCTTTGAGTGAAGAGATCCTGATGTTGTTTTGCCAGGGCAGCCTCCAGCTTGGTGGAGGAGAGGGTGGGAGGGATGAGAGCTTCCACTGTCCCTGTCTACCTTCTGCTGTCTTTGGGAAAATCTACCCATTTGTTATCTTTTGGGATAAACTGCATGAGATCTGCATGGCTTTGAGGGCTGGGCTATGGGCATCACCTGCCCTGAGCAGGTTCCCACCTCAGTGGCTTGAGCCTGGCAATGCTGACACTGCTGGTAGTTGCAGATACAGGAATGAGGCCGTTAGGTAATTGGAAGGTAAATCTGTGTATCTTAAAACGATGCTCTTGTATTTCTCTTTAGGCTGGCCTTGTGTTGAGTCAGTTCTGCACTGTCTGGACTGGGGAACTGAGCAGGAGGGTGGGCTGGTTTTGAGCCAGATCTGTCCTCTGAGTGAGCTGGGGGTGCTGCAGCCAGGCAGAGGGGAACCCCCGGTGGTGATGCAGAGGAGGGAGGAAGGCAGAAGGTCTGGCTGTGTGGGTGTCCTGCTCTCTATGCCCTGCCCTGGTCATGGGACAAAGACAGTGAATGGTGGAAACACTGGGAAAAAATACTTGGAGAAGAAACAGAGCTGTAAGGGTCTGGAAGAAGGATATAGAAGAAATACAAGGAGCTATAGAAGGAAGTAGGAGACTGGTCTGGGGAGTGGTGATGGGTCAGTATGGGCACGTACTGTAAGAAAGAAGCTAAAAGAAGCTCAAAAGGTGGTGTAAGGGCAAGACTGGACAAATGGAGCTCTTCTAGCAGCAAGGGACAAGGACAGGTTGCAGCAGAATGCTGTGACCAGCAAAGCCTGTTTCTTGCTAGAACTTGGAACCAAGTTTTTAGTCCCAGAATCTCAGCTCTTTTCTGCCGTCTAGCTGTCAAACTTGTTGAGCAAGTGTGTCTGCCTGTTGCTAGTATAGCAGAGCATAGTCCTTTTCTGCGAAGTACTCCCCTGTTAGTGCTGTCCTCTCTCCCTGAAGCTGTGTGCCTGGGACCATTGCCATACTTGTAAATCACAGCCATGGAAGGGCTCCAGTGCCCTTAGTTCCAGTGAAGGAACTTATGTCCAATGATAGGGTTTTTTTGTTTAGAAAGCTTAGGACATTGTCTTAAACCGATAAACCTTTTCGTTTGAAGGTTATCACTAATGTTAAAAAATCAAACTCTCAAAAGTCAGGAAATGCTACAATTTTTGTCTAAAATTTGTCCTTCCTCTACAGTCACAATACAGAAGTGCAGATCACACTTGCAGATCAGAAATAACAAAGGCAGAAAGATGCTTCCTCTCCAGACTGCCCAGCTTGGAGTGCTTAAATAGTGGGTGAGGAATCTGGGGGCTCAGTCTGGTCCCATGGATTTTTTTTCCTGCATTGACTCTGGTCTTGTATTTCACTTGTGAATCTGAGGTAAGGCAAGAAAAACAAGTCCTTCAGAGGGCTCCAGTGTTGCATCCATAACGGCTGATGATGACTTGCACACAAGGGCCATCTCTCACCTTAGCTGTAGCGGTACCCTGTGTCCCATGTGGTGGGCACGCAGGGCTGAGTCCAGCAGTAGATGTGACTTTGGGCTGTGCTGTAAGGAGGAGTGTGGAGCCTGGATGCGAAGGACACAAACTTTACGAAAGGCAGGACGAAGTCTGGCTGATTTTTTTCCCCCAGTTTGATTTCATGTCACACATCATGCCATTGCGGCTATTTGTGGGGTGCATGGAAAACCAGGTTTGGGAACTGATCTGACTGGAAAATGACTGTGTGGAAGGGGGTGCTGGAAGGAAGGCAGGGTGCTGTATGGGGGAGAGGACTGCTTAAATCTGTGAGCTGTTGAGAGCTTCAAACCACAGGATGACTTTCATCTACTGTCCCTTGAGCCTAAACAAATTCCCTTCCTGTGAGTTCCTTCCCCATTGAGGGACTGGGGAAATAATGAAGAGTGCAGATTTTAGGTGTCTCTCACAAGCTGTTGGAGAAAGGCTTTCCTCCTCCTCACCCACCTCTGCTTGTTCATTAATTGATGGGGGAGCCTGCAAGGAGGCAGAATACATGCTTATTACTCCTGCTGTTATGGAAAGGGCCACCCATTTGCGAGAATAAAATTAGTTGATAGCGCTGGTGGCTGTGATGGAGCTGGTGAAACCAGTGGGGTCCTTCCGTCTCTCTACATGTAAAGAGATTCTGAGCCAAGGTAAGCAGCACCCTTTGCATGCGGCACCCAGTGTTTTTAAAGCTTTGGGATGTCTGCTTTTGAAATCTCAGAAATGCAGAACTACGTATTGCAGGGTGAAATCCTTGTTGGGGAGGAGATGGGGAGGAAGGCTAGATCAGGTTTAGCCATGTTAGCTGCATGGGAAGCTGTTGGGGACAGCTCAGCTGTGTTTTCTGAACATGCCATTCCTCCTGGCCTGCAGCCCTTGGGAAATCCCTCTGTGAAACAGTGATCATAATCTGCTGGCACTAGAAGGGACGTGGTGTGTGGCAGAGCAGCAGTGGTCTATGCCATCTGTGGAAGTGTTTTAGGACAGGCTGTGCAGTGAAGCCAAGTGAGATTGCTAGCCGAGTACTTGAGCAGTGAGCGTTGTCTTGCTGTAGTACCAAGGTAGGGACTCTCTGGATGAAAAGCGATGCTGCTTTTTGGCAGATATCTTCATGATAGCTATGCTTGGGATACAAGAGGCTAAATTTATTTTCCCTGACAGATGCTTTGTTGCAGCAGTGTCTTACTCAGCTCATGGTGTGTGGGAATCTGAGTGGGAGAGCGACATGGTAAACAACCTGCTTTTTAAGGCTGTTGCAATTAGAGAACTTGTTACCAAGCTGCCACATGGAAATCTCAAGAGTACTGAGAATGGGCTTTGTAATTAGAGCTGGGTTTGTGGCTGGACTCCTTGGGTTGGTGCAACTGTTGAGGGACCCATCAACCAGGAGAATCGAGGTGTTGCAGGCTTGTGATTCAGGGGCTGGTCATCCTCCCAGGTGAGCACAAGGCCAATGCACCTTGAGGGACTGGAGAAGGGCTTAGGTATTGCAAGACACCAGTTGAGGCCCCAATAGTAGAAAAAGGGGAGTGTTTAACTTGTCCTACTTAATTAGCTCTCACAGTTAATTAGTTCCTGAGTAGATTCCAGTTGTGCTTGGGGTTACAATATATTTTCTTACCAAGATGTACAGTGCCTCTGGTGAGGAAAGCTTGATGTTTTTTGCTAGGGATGGCTGCTGTGTTGAGGAATGCGATTGCCATTTGTGGAATTGCTGCAAAATTTTGTGTCCTTCTGGACACAGGCTGCTTGATGCTTCTGTTTTAGCTGCCTTTCTGTTGATCCTGGGTTTTTTGTGTGTTTTGTCCTGTGTTACACAAAGAATATTTTCATGGTCTTTCTCCTTTGGGACAGATGCTAAGCTCTTGTCTCCGGAAAATTGCACTTTCTAAACATAAAGGTGTGAATTTTAAGCTCATTTAGTTGAGTGTAAAACCCTGTGTGGATAATCTTGGTTTAATGCCAAAGTGGTCGATCTTAATTCTGAAGCTGGCCACATAGCTCAAAAGAAGGCTATCCCCAGAGCATCTGCTTAGATACAGCTTTAAACTGCATCTGGTTAAAAATAGGTTTAACTTGGAACTCGTGCTTCCCTGTGTGGGTACAGCCTCCTAATGGCATGTTGTGATGTCTACTATGGAGCCACGTATGAGCATGTGAGTTTCTGATGGTTACAACATGCACAAGCCCTGAGGTGTCGGGAGCAGGGGAGGGTTCAGGATCTTCTGCTGTTTGCCCAGCCTGCCAATTCTGCTTTTCTCAAGGATTTTTCAGTAGTGCTGGTAGCTTTGACTTATGAATGCTGTCACTCCGTTAGTGCTGCTTCTTCTCTGTAGACAGCATAGTTTGAAATGTAAAACTTACGGTGAAGAGGGCTTATGGTGCATGAATTAATCATGGGAAAGATCAAAGTTGCTATGTTAGTTTTATTTTCCTGTTTTTAATGAATAATGAATTTAAATGGTTTCCTTCCCTAATAAATCACATCTCAACATTTTTCTCTAGAGTTTAATAGGTGGGAAGGACTAACAGGAGGTTTTACAATGGAAATTCACTTACCCAAGCACAAGGAAATAATAATAATTATAATTGGTGAGGGGAGGAGAGAGAGGAATCAGTTCGTTGAGGCTTTAATGAGCAATGCAGTAAGAATTATGAGGTACTAGTATTATTTGCACATCTTCAAGTAAGAAGGAGGATTGTCCCCATCTTATGATAAAATTGAGACAGCAAGCAGATGGGCCATTCTACCTGCAGCTGAGTAGGGGAGGTGGCTATTACTGCCTGTTTCTCACTGTTTGTTTGGGTCAACTGAAAATGTTAATAATAGTGGTTTTTGCTTTGTTTTGTGTTTTGTTGCCTGAAGATCTTACTCCAGGTCGATGGGGCAGGAATGAGTTATGGAGCAGTTGCAGGTGGAGTTATGTTGGCAGGTCATAGATGGTAGAGAGGGGATTCCATTGTGAGGAGGGAGCAGTGGGACTGGGGTGTCTTTCTGCTGCTGGAAGGCCATATTTCAACTACAGCCAGAAGGAAGCACGTACCTGATATCTTGCTGGATAGGACCTGGCTAATTAAGCTTGCTTTTCCAAACTGCGTGGGTATTGTGTGTCTCTTGTTAGGTGTTGGGCAGATATGGGGTGACCTTCCAGACACAGAGCCAGCCTGGGGCTCTGAAGGGCTCAGTTTGGTGTTCAGGTTTCTTCTGTGTCTCCCTCAAGTCCCTACTCCAGTTTTAAATAAAATCCTTCTCTGTTGGCATCCTCTCTTAGTGCAAGCTGAGACAGTTCTCTGCTATTATCACCACAGCCTGATCTCTCTTACAACCAGAAGTATCATGAGGTTACCATTGCCAAACAAATGCAAAGCCTGACAGAGACGGAATGATTAAATGGAGTGCGGGTAAAACCTTGGTTGCTCTAGGCAGAGAAACAAGCACAGGGTGAAAAATGGGGCTGTACCCTTCCTTCTCTCACAGTTGTGTGGCTGTAAAGAGAAGAGAGAGGAAAGTGCAGGCAAGTGCCTGCACTTCCTTCACACACATCGTTGTTGGCAGCCAGCAGCATTTCTGCAGCCTGTGGCCTGGAAAAGCTCAAATGGGCTGGCATGCAACAATCTGTGTTTGAGAACCTGGTCTCTTATGGTGTGGGGTAGCTCATGTTCAGTGAAATACTTTGTTATCCTCAGTATCCTGTTTGTTCATTCCTTGTTACTCACCACAGAAGGAATGGAAAGGGTTTTCCATTCACGTTTTTCTGCCTTGCTTCATAGCTGTCAATGTCCATGAGCAGACGTAGAACCATAGAATCATAGAATAGTTAGGGTAGGAAAGGACCTTAAGATCATCCAGTTCCAACCCCCCGCCATAAGCAGGGACACCCCGCACTAAACCATGCCACCCAAGGCTTCGTCCAACATCTAGAAAAGCTTTTCCCAGAAATAACTTGTAAAATCAAATGTGGAAAATAGTATTTTTGAGCTGGCCTGTGCAAGTCTGAAAACCTGAGTGGCAGTCATGATTAAAACTCTATGCAAAATAACCTGTATGGTATTCAAAACTGGTTGGTAGACTTGAAGTGGTAGCAGAATACTTGTTTTAAGAGTTTGTCAAGCCATCTTCTTCCTTCTCTCATGTTCTCACAGACCTTATGCAAACAGATAAAAAGCAGCTACTTTTTCTTCAGCCCTGGCACTGGGCTCTAGCCTGTGCTTTACAGCCGTCTCCCTTCTTGCACATGTGGATAGCTTCCAGCAGCCACATACTAATCACTCCAACTCAACAGAGCTGTCCTTGGCACTGCTACATCCTAATGTAAGGGACTGTTAGTGAAGAAAACAACCCTCTAAAAAGTCCTGGACCCCAGTTCCACACCAGTAAGGTTAGCAGTGATGGATGGAGCAGAGCTGTAGTTGATAAACCTGGGAAACATGGAGACATGTCGTCTGAGCTTTCCTGTTTCACCTACTAGTGCTACTAGAGCTTTGGCATCATTGTGTAATTGTAAAAATAAGCCTGTGATGTGGTTTTGTAGCAGTAGCTGAGCATTGTCATGCTTACTAATGCTGTTGTGTGAACTTCGTTGGTTGTCACTGCTGCTGCACTGAAACATCATCATTCAGCCTCAGTACTCAAATGCTGCCAATCACTGAGAGCTGAGATGAATTTATGCCGTAGGCCTGTCAGGGAAACAAGGAAGATGGACCTGGCCTGCTTCAGCACTCGGACAGGAAACAGTGACCTTGTCTTGGTTGCAGAGTTCTGTGTGATTTGATGCACAGGTGATTACATATTTTTGCATTTCACAGACTGCTGATAATGCTGTTCCATACTCGTGAGTTGGGGAAAATCCTTATTTTTTGGATTGACAGCATCATGTCTCCTTCTTATGCTTTCAGACAACACTGACAGGCTGGCTTCATAAAAGATGAACGTGGGTTTTCTGTAAAGCCCTAGATGCTAGTGCTGCCACCACTAGCTGGCTCTTTCTCTGGTCTTTGCACAAAACTTCATCCAGATTCGGAGAGGAAAATGACAGATGGATCAAACATAAGTCCCAGCCTGTGTTTGATGTGCCACACGTCTGCTTTGCAATGAGCCTCATCTGGGATTTGAACCAATCTGATTTCATGCACAGACTGGGAAAAGCAGCAGAAGGACAGAAACTTCAACAGATATGAAGTGGGAGAGAAACCCTGTGTGGTTAGCACCATCCCTTGGATGTGGCTGTTTTCTAGCTGTCCAATTCATGTATTCAAGTGACCTTTGAGGGGAACTGAAGAAAATACTTTGCAGTAATGAAGAAACGCAGTGCTTTCACACTGCAGCGCTAACACTAGGGAAGCAGAACAGTCAGCACAGGAAATGCCACTTTAGGTTGTATCCTTTAAATCCTTTTCCCTTTTCAGAGTCAGGCTGTCAGCCTCTTCTTCAAGGCTGTGTTGTGTTTGTAATGTTTTAATTAGCAAGGCTTCCTGTGGATTTGACTATCCACAGGATTATGGTGATAAAGCTCCTGGTTAAGATACCAAGCTATTGTAAGGGATTTTCAACATGACATGTGTTTTCCAGCTTGGAAAATAAACATCTTGGTTCATTTTGGTTTAGCTTCTACTACTACCCTACTACTGCAGGTAGGGCAGTGTGATGAGGCTGCTGAGTGGGTGAGCGGTGTGCTAGTGCATGCAGATGTCCTCAGATGACTTGATGGGTTATTTATTCTCCTCTCCATCCATGTGCATAATTTCCACTGCCATAAACACGTGTTAGGCATGAGTGGAGAAGCAGAAAAGGAAGAAGCTTTTTTACTATTCAGCTTTGTAGTTACTTTTGCAGAGAGCCAGACACAGTTAA